>KN743821.1:0-15822 GCA_000816745.1 Ancylostoma duodenale | reverse complement strand
CAAATTACCAGCATACAGTTGTTTAATTGATACAGAAAAATCCCCCCCCCCGCCGAACCCCTTCATTTAGTCTTAACTAACCATCGACCCATCAATAAAATCACCACTTGGAAGCGCCAATCCTACTTTTGCCAACCCGACTGTAAACATTGAGTCAGACTGTACTCCATGGGAATTTTTCAAGGAAGAGCAGCAAGCGGTTATTGTACGAGAACAAACAATAACTCACAAAGACTTGTTAACACGTACTCACCAAACACAAAAGCGTGTGTACTCGACATTTCACATACATCTCATTACCTAGATGCCTGATTATCCAGTAGTCTGTTGTTCTCTCCTCTGCAAAAAATACGTAGACGGTGAAGCAATCCATAAAAACCAGTACGGATGGCTTGAAAAACATACCTTCCTGCCTCGACATCTTTCTCCTTGCGATCCCGCGGAGCTCGTCCCAAGCAGTTGATACAGAAGCAGGCGATGAGACCGCAACGATTTGTTGCATAGCAGATAAGGTCAATAACAATAAGAATAACTAAGAGAGATACTCCAACAATAATTGGCAGTTTTGGCGTAAGGAAAGACTCAGCAGATGACAATGGTGCATCTGGAAAAATACAAAATAGTGTGACAGAATAACAGGAGGATTAACTCCAGCTCACCATCAGTGTCCACCTCGACCTCTTCCGTCTCACCGGTTCCAATCGCATTAATTGCCGCAACCGAGACTCGATACGAAGAATGAGGTCGAATATGAGTCAATTCCAAGGACCTCTCATCACCTCCGACTTCTACCGCGAACGCACTTCCTACGTTTTGTTCCTGAACCACAGGTTCGATCAAATGATAACATATCAGAAAAATTCCCCAGTACCATTACCTCGCCCGTTTCCTCATTTTCAGTGAACTCCTGTACTCCCACTCGATACGCAGTGATTTCTGATCCATGATCATTCGGCTCCTCCCAGTAAACAGTGCAAACCTCGTCGCACTCCATGCGGACATGTTCTGGTTTCTTGGGGGCTGAAAAATCGCGTGATATCAACCTGAAGGCGACTACTATCAATGCAGGACATACCCCATGGATCAGTTGTCTCCATCAGGGTCGGTTGGCAGAAGTCGCTATCGCCAGCCTCATTTATTGCTCGAGCTCGCACAGAATACTGTGAGTTTGGAGTCAGATTCCTTACGACCATTTCTTCCGCATCTAAAAGAGGGATGAGAATAGGATGCGGAAGACAACTAAATAATGGATAGATCATTACAACAGGCGAGCCACTTGAACATTTTTGGTTTCTTGGCACCGTTCCAAAGCCAACCAAAACAAAAAACTAATGTCCGGAAAGCATTAAATATCTACTTTCTACTCCGAAAATATGCAAGAAAGCAAAGTGGAAGCGAAAAGACAATGACCCTACCAAAATCAACGGAAATCACACGAGCTTCATCCCAGTCCATCTCACCCATAGAATCATCACCAGTTTCTAGGATCTGAAAAAAACAGCATTACATCCAGCTAACTATCCACAAAAATACCAAGATCAAACCTGGAACTCCATACGAGATGGTCGACTAGCATAATCACTGTACAAGTCGTGGTCTATCGAGCATTTTCCATAGTTGGGATACAAGCGCTTCTTGCAGTCAATTCCCTCAGGAATAGCGGGAGGGACTAGAAGCACAAATTCACATCTCACTAACTCCATCTGATAAGATGATTGCAAAACTTGCACTTACAAACTTGGATGACTTCAATCGCTTTCGTGAAAATGCCTACACCATTGTCGGCTTTACAAGTATAGCTACCATAGTTCTTTCCAGCAGCGTTCTGTAGCGTCAACTTCGAACGTCCTCCTTCACTATCGATTATGATGGATGAACCGTCGGCTTCGACCTGTATAGTACTGCTGCAGTGCAAGCTGGATGCTTGATGTAAACTAAAGGAAAATACCTCATTTCCATCTCTAAGCCAAATCCATGAAGGGCTGGGAACGGCTGAAACTTCACAGAAAATGTGAATGGTGTTTCCATCAAAGGAGCGAACTTGATCATCGGAGGCACGTCGAAGGATTGGCGGATCTGTAAAAGTCCAGTTCAAAACATTCAATGAATTCACCACTACATATAATATTTTCATTGAAATTGGCTTCATCTAAATTAAAACACTCTTCCAATAAATTTTGAGAAACATATGACGTATAGTGCTCGTCAATCACTCTTGCATGACAGAATACCGCATGTCTGGTCTGTCGCGTCGCATCACCTACGCGGCAGACCGGTTGGGTGCTGTGCTTGTCGAACTTTGCCGGTACTGATGTTTCGCCTACGGTTTCACCCAAGCATTCCGAATTGAAGACGAAGAAACAAAGAAAACTGTGAAAACACCACACGACAACAACAGCATAGCTGGTCTACCGCTCCGCGTAGGCGGTGTGGCGCGGCAGACCAGAAGGACAGTATTCTATGATGCAAGATTGATTGACCGGCACTACATCTTATTAACGTTCTGAGTGTATCAAAATGACGTATTCTCTAGGTCTAATACATGTTTGAAGAGCAGTGAAAAAGACGGGTGGCACGAACTTTGGGCGGCGCCATGGTGAAAACGGCTAATAGCAGGCAAAGAGATCCGCCTACACATCCACCAGAACGCTGCATACCCATTTAATATAAGTTCAACACCTGTTGTAGCCACTGTTTTGCGACTTCACGTAGATTTTGTAGCAGTTTTGAAAATTACATGCCGATAATGGAGTCAGAAATATGGAAATGGACGTGAACTCATAAACTAACGAGTGATAGCGATGTTGAATGCGCGTTCGGCCCATCCAGCTTCATTCGATACCGCACACTTGTACAATCCAGCATCTGACATGCTCAAGTTTCTTATGCGAAGGATGAGAGAATTGTCTTCAGCTCGTACACTCAAACGCTCGGATGTCACGTCCTCCTCAAACTGAAAGTGGCAATAATAAAGGAATTTATACCCAACTCAGACACGTCAGAGTTAGGATGACTCTATGAATTCCTAAAATCAAGGAACAAAAAAGGGAGGGAGAACACTGAGGAGAACGAAACCCCGCCCTGAAAAATTCTATGGAAAGTGCTGCTGAGAAGTGATCATGTCGTCTACGTGACTACATATGAAGAACTGACCCTCTTGATTCGTGCATTTTCCTTCTCTTCTTCTTGTTCTTCTTCTTCCTCTTCCTCATTATTATCGCCATCTTCCTCTTCAGCATTATCGCTAACATTCTTGGCGGGCGTATCTTCTTCTTCCTCTTCACCTTCCTCTCCATTCTCATCCTGTGATCGGTCAGCAGGAGCTAACTCCTTACCATTCTCCTCATCAACCACCTAAAAACAATGCCTCATTACCGCGTTTCGACATACTATCACGAACTAATTGACAGAAATTGTTACAAAACTCACTGCATACTCTTCTGATCCAAACACGAACTTAGCGCCAGTGATGCCATCGCCACCGTATTTGCAGACAATTTCTACATCCTCATTTTCTTTCTTGGTGAAATCGTGCAGTTTTTCAATACGAGGCTTCACTATAAGCATCCTCGTACTAGTATGGGCACCGCTTGTACTTCCAAGTGATTCACAACAACGACTTACGCAGCACTTTGAGTTCAGCAATCTGCGACGCGTTCCCTACAGCGTTAGAAGCAACACATTTGTACGCTCCGCTGTCGTGTTCAGACAACGATTCAATTACCAGAAGACCATCATGAACTTTGTACTTGTCTGAGTCACCAATGCTCTCTCCGGCCTGAAACGAATAGGAATTTGAATTGGAAGTTGTCCAACAGAAGTTTAATCACAAATACGTTACTCTATCCTGTGAACAATTTAAATCACTCACACGCGCAGACTCAGCGCAAAAATGAGCGGAAATCTTGCAAAAAAAAATCTAGAACTGAGCAGTCGGTGGTTATGAGATCGATGTTATGGTGCTAGAAAAGGGCTCCATGGGCCAATGAGTAAAAATAGTAAGAAAAAATAATAAAATCCATAAGCTAATCGATAATTTCGGGCGAGAAATTGCCTACAACTTCCCCCGGTAGATGAAAGGTCTGCATGCGAAACCTGGCTCGAATCCGGTTACTCTTCGCGATTTCTGTTCATTACATGAATACATACAAAGTTTCACTTTTAAATATACAGAATAACATGTTTTCCCTCAACCGAGCTTTCATTTTTTATACCTGAAGTTTTACTTACAAGTGAATTTACCAATGTATTCTAAACTCCGGCCAGTGAGTGGAGAAAACATAAGAGAAAAGATAAAACACCTGATTTGGTATTTATTCGCACCTAGCCAAGTAAAAATCCAATGTGAAATGATCCACGATTTCCCGAAATTCTGTTATTCTGCACCTTTTCTCAATCATAGTTATCACCAAGTTTACTGAGTTACGTACAGGCGGTTGCAGACATTGCCAACAGTGCAATAAAATAAATGCTGCAAAAGCCTATCATCGTATCGACTGCACGCATCCGCACCGCGACTCAGCTGATACATCAGTAAATGCCGAAACTTTAGAACAAGTCCATACAGGCGCATTCGCACCTCACCTTCGTTTTGAAATAATTACACAAAAGGTGTCTCCTCGGGACTACATTCCAACGATATACATAGAACGCTCCAACAACTACCAAAAGTTAAGGTCATTGAGATTTCACAACAAACCAACCATTGTGGATTGGAAAGGGTAAGAAATTTTTGAAGATAAAACCGCCCGCGAGCGTCGCGAAGAACAACTGTGGAAGAGCTGAGAAACCCGCTCTTTCCCTCAAACTCCAAGAGAATGGGGTGTAGAAAGTTTTTTTTTGTGTCTTTGATAGAAAATATTTATAGATTGTAAGCCCGAAGTTCCTTCTAATAGCGTCGCCTGAAGATTCTTCTGATGTTAAACTCTCAAAGTCGGTTCTGAGACACTCCCTTTGAGTGGGATTTTAACCATCCTTTTCAAGTTTACAAATCACTGAGGTTTCCTAGAGTTCCCATAAAAACGTTACAAACGACTAAAAGGTGAAGAATTGATTTGATGCATGCAAGCATGGAAGAAGATGCCATGAGGAAGCCATAACAAATGACATCTCGTTAACCTCAATAATCGTGGTGGTGCAGCTGCCTGTTTAAGAAGGCTGTGAAAACTATAAGAAGTTCGAACATGAAGTCTATTATAGATATCCCACCCTATCTGTATTTTTTACTTTTAGTAGTACCAAAATATGAATGAAAAACATCCAACACCCTTCATCAACCTTGTACCATGTTCTCCCATGAAGCACAAAAAAATTTATTCAAGGGAGCTTCCGCACATATTCGCAAAATTTGAGGAACTGGAATTTGATGAATTTCGGTGACTTGGAGGGGTAGAAATAACATGTAAATAATAAAAACCAAAGAACATTAGGAAACCAACAACAAAAACAATTCCTGTTTGTTCAATAGAACATTTGCAAAGTTTCTCAGAAATTCCGCTATTTCAGCTCTTTCAACCCATGCGAAATTCTCAACTTTTCACAAAATCTCGATTATTAAAAACAAGAATATGGAAGTATTGAAGTTTTCATCAAACATTATAGGACTATACTATTCTAACGTCATGGCCATACCGTGTTGTCAATGTTAAATGTCAAAAGTAATAGAAAAAGTGAATATGGGCACCCAATCATGTAATCAATCAGATCTATCCCTTTTCGGAGACTAAGGCAGTTAAGGTTACGAATCGAGAGATTACCACCCTAATGTAGTTCCGAAAGAGAACTGTACGATTGAATCAGAGCGCAGCAATTTTCTAGCTGAATTAGTACTATCAAATTACTTCAAATTTGACCATGAGCATAAAAATACTTGGAGTGATCAAACGTAAGAGCATCTCCCCCAAAACATGTCTTTCAGACGATGCTGTAGTATAACATCGGGAGCGCATTTGAGTCATCTACTCACCAAAGAACTTTTGAAGCCGTGAACAATACCATGAACAAAGCTTGGAATGACTTTCAATGGAGTTCCAAAAAGTATTTGCAAAAACTGTAGACGATTTCTTGGAAAAATATAGGAAATTAAGCAAATGGTGAACATTTTGAGGACATTCACCGAACATTTTCGTATGATCAATGGCATTATTTCGCTGGAAATATCAGGAGTAATTCAAAGTCCGTTATATAATTTCTTGTTATCCAGTGCATAGATGCAGAAAAATACAGAAGGAACTAATAGGTAAAATTTTGCGCTCATGACTTCTTCAATCAGGCAGAACTCAAAAGATGTCCTATTTTGTTGAGTCTTTCTTGTGACGAGTATTTCTAAATCATCCTATAGGTGTTTTCAAGGACTAATACAACCATGGATTCAAAACGTCATCAAGCCCTAGCAGCGTTTTTTTTTTCTGCTGCTCAAGAAACATTGAAAGATGCAATTACTTTCACCGCACTCCTCGTTTACTTCCTCTCCACACCGCAGTTATCCGTGAAACGGCGACCAAGGATAGCAGCGGTTACCTAATCAGTCAAGAGGCCACAATGCGAGAGTGCCTGCCTGCTCAAGCGATCCTTTCCGCTCAAACGCGCTTTTGGAGCAAAGGTCTCCCGGCTGCTCCAAACAACTAGAGCATCACGGATACGTGACATATTCGTACGCAAAGTGCACAAAACTTTCAGCATAAAGGATTCGTACGTAAAGTGCACAGAAGCTTCCAACATGATAAATGTGAAAAAGTGAAACACCCACAAGTTTCCAAGCTGAAGACGATAGATTCTTGAGATTCGAAAACGATAGATCTTGTCGAATTCGACTTAAGATGTGCGGCTATTTCCTACGCATTTAACCTATGGTTCCAATCAGAGCTGTAGATATAAGGATTATAGAAAATCCACGACGAAAAACGAGAATGTGACATGATGAATGAGAAAAAGGCATTCTAACAAAAACAAAAGAATCAATTCATGAAAAGCGTTCCATTATTTTTAGACCTCAATGATTTGCAGTTTCTATATTTCCCAAGTATCTTCCATGTCTTAATCTTCAGAACATGATACGGCTGGTACAGCCGAACCTGCACAGCATCTTCTTTTTCACGAAAAAGTCATGAAATTAATCCAAAATTTGGTCACATCTCCATCAAGCCAAAAATCCAGTATATTTATCAGAGGGATTTTGGTTAACTAGTATTAGAAAATCCCATATATCTGTACTGTCAAGGAAAAGGATACATATAAGGCTGGCACGCACCTCTTCGTGCAGCTGCACAATTAAAAAGGACATTTTCATAGCGATGAAGAAAAACTTGCTCACTAGCAGAGAAAATCTGAGCGATCGATAAATGGAAAGGATGAGGGAAATGCTATGAAGCAGGATTTGAGCAGATGGCCCGATTTTTCAATAATCAAGTCATGACAAAACCAATTAAAAAGAGAACCTAAACAAATAAAATTATCATGTTTTCAGGCAGGTGGAAGGTAAACTGTAATGCTTGGCAACGGACAAAGTTTTTAATCAGGTGCTCGTGGAGTAAACACAGAAGCAGGTGATTCCGGAATAAGGTATTCTGAGGCCTACCTTGCAAATGCAGATTCTCAACAACTTTGATTACTTGAAGGAGTTGGAAATGATCTTACTTCATAAAAGGATAGAGGAAATGATAACTTAGTAATGAGATGAAAGAGGAATCTATTACTTAATGATGAGAACGAGTTTCCCTGCATGCATAGAATGCCCGCTTCACAAAGGAAGGAAGTTGAAGAGATTAGAGACAGAAGAAAACAGTTGAAAACATGCAGTATTCGGCAAGCAAAAAAGCACAACTTGGATATTTGTCTTCAGTGTAGAAATTGCTATTTCATGCACGAATTCTCAACTATTACCGCTACTGAGTACTACAACAACATCGAGGAGTAAAACCGAGGAGTAAATATAAATGATTCCAAAAAAACTCGTAGCTCTAACAGTAAAAGCCGTAAACAAGTAGTGACAATTTTAACTCCGTGAAATTAGAATCTAGAGACATTTTCGAATCAATACGAAACACATGATGTGTTCTAACAGATTTCCAGAAAGCATTCCATTTTTCTTTTCGTATCTGCACGTGGTTTTTTTTTTTTTTTTTTTGCAATAAGATGGACCGTGGTCATTGTCTTACCTCATTTTCTAAATCTGCCTTCATTTCACATTAGGAACTCATTACCTTTGAAATGTCCTCATATCTAAGAAAACGGGAACCCTAATAAATCTTAGTGAAAATCTCATTTCTTACTCATTCCCTGGTAATATCCTAACTCAGGTATTCCGATAATTGGTGTTAACTCTGCTATGAGTAATCCTAGACACCTCAGGTAATTCTGAACAAATTTCTATGAATCAGCGCCTCCTTTAAGTACAGTTTGAGTGCGAAATGCTTACTACAACATTTGGTCACCCATTTCCGTAAAATGTGATTTATCTTGTCTTCCTGCATTCCTATTTTCGCTTTATCGTATTTTTAACAGAACTTCCTTATGTTAATTCTGCTACTACACGCATTTTATGCTTACGACCAAATAAAAACCGAATAACTCAATAAAATTATTAGTTCAAAACTCTATCCAGAAAATTCGAGTGTTGAGAAAAGAGGATGACCCTGACGCCCCTTCCCATTACTCCTGAAAATTTCCACTAACTAGAAATCAGATTATCCAATTCGAATGTATCTAAAGCATTTTCAGATCCTAATTATAACGTCTTTGCTTAGCCTACGCACTTTGAATGCATAAAAAAGCCCGATTTTAGATGAAAATATATGGATCAGGTATTTTCAAAAACATGTTCTACAGAAAGTTGTGTAATTACAACCTCGCTGAGTTCCCGACCCAGAGTGCCCTCGACGCGGACTCCTGGATTAGTTGATAATGACGCACGGATCTGTTTGTTAAAGCGACGTTCGCGTGATGCACGAATCATCTCGCACCACGTCGGTTATCCATGCAAATGACCTCTCTTCCAATCACGGCATTCCCGTCACGCGATGCGCACGCACATCGCATTGTTTCCCACGATCTGCCAACTCATTCGCATGCCACGTCGACAGGTGGTGTCAACTCCGTTATTTATGCTGACAGATGGATCGTCACCTCTCTATTCAACTAATATCCCCCCAACTGTCGCCTACTTATACGCGGGCCAGAATTAGCACAAAACATTAGCATCGACAATGAGCAACAGCTCCGCCACTCAGCGAAACACTCGCGCAATACTTCGCATTATGTCCGTTGGGACGAGAGCGTCTATTCATCTTATTTCACTACCGAACAAATTCACTGAGGAGTATTCTAATCGATCTGCCATCGGGCCGCACCCATCATCCTCACTTACACGAGTTACACGATAAGAGCGGAGCATGCACGAATCCTCTCGGGATCACCGCCAGATTGATCCGAAAGCATACGCAAACCTTAACTCAAAATGGACAACTCCTATTAGCGTCATCACAGGACAAACACGGGAACATATTGTATCTCTAATATTAAAAGAACAAAAAGAAATCTGAACAAACAAAGAAGAGCTATAGCTTTTAAGTGATAGAACAGACATAGCCTGAGACACGTTTAGTGAGCTTATGCCTAGCCTGAGACACGTTTAGTGAGCTTATGCCTTTGTTGAGAAGTTTGGTGCATCTAAAAAATGTTTATCAAACCAAATTAGCTTAGGTATATATGCTATAGCGTCTCTTTACATTCCTACAAGTGAAAATGGCATCTACAGCTTTTTCTTTACTTTTCATACGAGTGGGCTTAGTATAAGTCCAACAAATACAAGAAATATTACATGAGCAGCATCTAACCGATCTATGTGTCCAGAAAGGTGTAGATAATCTGTTCCAATAGAGACGCCAGAGAAAAAAAAACGTGGGAAAGTGCGCAGCTACTGCAAAGGGCGGCGCGAAATGCAGGCAATGTGCACATATACTCAGATATTATCCCGTTCAAAACAGACTATAGATTATCACGTGGAAATATGTACTTTTCCATTGTACAGTATATTTACTAAAGAGTATTACCGAAAACGAGTGAAATAACTACATTACAGGAAAAATGTCCAGTGTACCCTACTTGAACATCTAGAGCCCACTTGAATCAATTTCAATTTGCGGAAAAAAAAGCAAGTTCCAGAAACAAGATTCTAGCGATTTTCGCTATTTTAGTGTCTAAAATTTTCCAAGAAAAACTCGACCACCAATATCTTCCACCAATTCTCGAGTCCATGTCTCACTTGGTAGAAATGTGTGCAGCGCAATCGACATAAATCATATCCTTTCGTCTTAAAACTGGGCTGCGCTACGAAACGTAGTGCAAATTGCTCTTTGGAGTTTGCGCAAATTCGACCGTCAACAAATCATCTTCTAATCCGTGAAAAAGCCTAACCTTGTCGAACCACTGATATTGTGGTTTCGGCTTGCCAACGGCTCCGCATTGAATTTTAGCGCTTGCTCCTTCAAAGCCAATGTTATTATCAGGCGTGTCAAAAACGGTGATGACCGGTCGAGCTGTAATGAAACAAATAAGTAATGCTGTAAGAGTAATGATGCAGGTCACGTTGGACGTACAGTAGCCGGTAACATTGATGGCGAGCGTTTCGAATGAAGAGAACTGTGCTGCGTTGCAGTTGTAGATGCCATCATCTTTCTTCGAATCGTACTCCGGGATCATGAGGATTTGCCGGTCGTTTTGGAACTCATAACCTCGAGGTGACCCTGAAGTCAGCACGCTGATACGATATAAAACTAATCTGATGCAGCTAGCCCTTATCATTTATATTCCCACAATTTGTCCTAAATTCGATAAGATAACAGCACATATCTCTAAACTCTTCAGGACATTATCCTGGGGTGCTCCTTTAAGTTGTGGAATGGGCAATAAGTCGTCCTCGGCTATCCGTGCTCGCTGCAGGTTGCCTTGCTCATCGATTTCTTTTCTTGTTTAGTGTGAGCAAACAAGTAAATGCAACAGCAAGTTTGCCGCGATGCCACCAGCTTTGATCCTCTCAAAAACCCACGCAGCATTGTTTCGCCGCGTACCGTAACCGTCAGGGCATCGTCGCGAGTCTTCGGTCACGTTATGTTACTATTCGCGGGCCTGTTCAACATACGGACAAACAATTGCAAACGACTACTGTACCACAACGGTATCAATTTTCAAAGGCGCGCATGACCACTGGACAGAATTGGCTCATCCCAAACATCTGCCCGAAGCGCATAGTAAACCTCTGCGCTACGTAACAAGACGTAACGACCGCAGATGTTGCGACCCGCCCTGTAATCTCGCAACAAAAGGATTAGGCCCCCTCGATAGCTTGACCCTCTTTATGGTGGTATGCATATGCAAATGCCCTCACCGAAACGGTTCGAACGTCCCTAACAAAGAGCGCGCAGACCAAAGGCATTTCGACTCTCATGCTATTGTTTAGCGCGGCCCACTACTCGCTTCCTTACTTTCACGGACCATTACACTCTCGGGGTAGACGAAGAAATTTAATGGACAAACGAGTTCGTGAAATAAGCCGCAAAGACTACGTGCGCGGACGTTCAAATCCCGAAAATTTGGTTGAATCCACACCCCTGACCAAAAGACCAAAAAGCAAACAACAAGTAGCTGTGGCTAGGTGGGCACCTCTCAGCACAATGCTATTGCGCAACAAAGACTGCCAAGCATCGATCGATAAGTATCGAAGGCATTAACGGTAGACGCATGCATTAGGTCAGTGGACCGACGACTACAACAAACCATTCGACCATCACGGCGAAAAAAAAACCTGTCCAATTGAGACGCTCACCTTCCTCGAGGATGGTACCGTTGAACTGCCAGAACACTTCGAGTTTTTCCGTTCCTTCAACGTTACAGACAATTTCAGCAGTGGATCCTTCCTCAGGATGTTGCTCAGTTTCCGGATTAATGAACTTGGGAGGGTCTGAAAGGTACGTAGATTAAACGGCAAAATCTACCTCTTTCACATAAAATGAGACAATTATCCTCAGTTATCCTAGTTATCTTCAGATGATATCAGGAAAACCTTGACCTTCAAATCTAAAGCGTCCCTCTGAGCTGAGTGGGACTGACACCTCCGCTCCAACCCTCACTTCCTGTCACCACACTGTTTACATACCCTACATTTGCTGCCTTGTTTCTCAATCATGAATCATTGCAGAGAAACAAGCAGAACCGGGACAGGATAGCGTACAGTTGTAAAGTACTTACCGGCGAAACTGATCCGCACGGACGTCTCCTTTTCCTCTCCATCCACTTCAGCTTTGCACACATAATCTCCGCTGTCACTAATTTTTGGTCGATTAATAAGCAGCTGATTAGCGTACGTCTTGTAGATGGTCATAATGCTTCCCATTCGGGACACGACGTTCCCGTTTTTGTACCATTCCACCTTCACATCGCTCGCTGCTCCGTCATAATCCTTGACTTTACATGCTACCATGAAGTTATCTCCAGTTCTTTGATCCAGTAGGCGATCGCCATTGGGTGTGACTACGACCTCCCAGGCTGAAACATGGACAATACGAGTAGTTCTTATAGGTAGATGCACCATTCTGTGCCACTCTGCACGTGCTACTAGACCAAATGCACGAAATGGCACCACTGCTGCTACAACATTACTGAAGGGTTTGAAAATGCTGTAATTCGGGCTTAATGCAAAAACAAACAGCTCTCAAACCGAAACAATTGCAAGGCGCTAGCCACTTCCTCGCTCCAGCGCAATAGCAACATTCTCTAATGAGGTATTTGAGGTCGGCGCTGACAAGCAAAGAGGCAGGCTGTTCGCATCAAGTGTTTAGACTTGTCAGCAGTGGCCGCTGGTCAAACAGTGCAACATAGTTACGAGAGAGTGCGGATTCAAGCCTTATTACGAAATACTTTCGCTTGGCCGAGAGCCTAAGAACAAGAACAAGGTGAATAGTGCTCAAATGCGAATTTAGGAAAATCTCAAGGACCAGGAAATGATGGATCAACTTGAATGCAGCCATTTGTCTCGGAAACGTTCACGATTATCGCCCAGGAAATTTGGGATTTATGGATTCCTTACAGAGTTGTGATGAAATATTGAGTGCCCGATAGATCTGAGCGGTACCTCCTAGCACGGAAAAACGCTAGTTATGAACTTCAACCTCGGCACTTAAATATTCATGAGTAGGAAGTCATTGTGACGGCTTGAGAGGGTAAAAAGACGTTTGTTAGCTTAGATGATGCTAATTTTCGAGAGAGAAAAGCCGCTTTTAGGGCGCGGAAGAGCGGGAAGGAAACAATTTGCACGAAAAAAGTGCACGAACTTGAACTACAAGGAATAAACACCAAAAAACTGCAATGGACACTAGCGGAAAACGAATTAAGAAGATACTCACCGGTACATAGATGTAAGAGTAATGTAAATATCAGCGGTGAACAGCGCATTCCCAGCAGAGCGAATGAAGCGTTCGGAGGAAAGTAGAGGGTACTGCGCAGCATTGACCCCGCCTACCGCGCGCCTAGCCTCGCCGATAGCCCTTGACTCCTGCGGCGGCTGCGGGCCGCGTCCGAGGGCCACTAGAGGTAGATCAACGAATATCAGCCGCGGGCTCACCGCGCGATCGGCTCGAGATGTTACTTTTAGCTGCTGAATCACTACGTGGCGCTGAACGCTCGGAACTCAGCCACCACGGATGTCAGGATATCGAGAGAACGGGCAAACAGAAGCCATTGTTTCCACAACTCGCTGCTAAAATAGCTTCATCTGTGCACGCTGAGTTGCGAGGTTTTCTTCGGATTGATTCGGCATGAATCCGTAGTTCACCTGCCACTGGAAAAATAATGAGCCACTGAACAAATTGCCGCCGCTGTGCATGTAGCCTTCCAATACATATTAATTAAACTCTGGGGAGTGAGGAGGGAGAGAGGTGCAATGTTGTTTTTCTCTTTCAGAAATTAGCGAGATGAGAGGCACTCTTGAAGTCGTTTAGTTGTTCTCATCACTGGACAGCAAACTATAGGGGGGTCCGAAATAATATTTACGCTTTCATAGTCCGTTTCAAACCGGACGACAGTTGAGTATTCACGCATATTGCCTGTTTTTCTCTTTGCCCTCTCCGATTTCGGCGCACTTTCGGGCGCTCTTCTTCTCTGTGGCGTTTTTCCAACTATCTTCCCCAGTGAAACAGATGATAGAAATATTTACGCTCTTATATTTTTCATGGCTGGACCATGGAAGGGAGGAACTATGGGCTTCTTGAAATCTGTATGCCTCAAAACTGAAGGTTCTTTCATTAGTATTACTGGAAGCAGTACATCATCTGAGACGCCGAAAACGGCAGACAACAGGTGTGGTTTAGATGGGCTCTTGAAGTGCATACAATGTTAGGAGTGTTCTTTAGACTTCTCCACTGCTTTGAAGCTAACGATGTTAAAGTGGTGAATTAGGCCGAATCTTCGACATCCTCTTGATAGGCCTGCCCACTTCCCAGCAAATTTTCTATCCAGAACTATTCTGGTAGACATAGAGCTCGACTGTCACAACATTCAGCATTTGTCTCAAGCTGTCATAGTTTGTTCCAAATGTGACAATAGTGGAGTATTCGTCCATAACGCCTGCTTTTCTCAGCACTCTGTTCAACTCCTGCGCAATTTCCACTGTTCATTTTCTCTCTGGCGCTTCTCCAGGAAGATCTGTTGTGTGTTCTTTCCAATAGTGTTTGTTCTGAGCACCTTCAAAATTGAGGATCATAATATTGAAACCGTCTGTGGTGAGCATTGTTTGCAGCCAGGTTTTTAGCTTTCTAGAGACGTTATTCTGGAATATCCTGTCTAGCTTCGCGGTTGCTCATTTATTACGAACTAATATTTCAAAAAACGGGATAGTCCCTAACATCTTCTCGGTAAGAAACAGACCTGCATGAATCTTTGCGACTTCTAGGAAAATATGGTTTACGGACTAGGAGCGAACGCTAATGATGACCTTGTAACTTAATTGCAGCTGCTGTAATTCGCACAAAATGCTATTAGCTGCTACCCGTGAACTATTGGGATTTCTCTTAGCTAGAAAGGGAATGTTTGGATATTCCCATGTATTGTGTTTGAGATAATCTGCAGGAACAGACTTCCGAAAATGACATTACCACCGAAACTTCAAGCCATTCAAAGTAGATGCTTCCAAATCCATATGAAGATATGATCCGACTTGTCCGACATGGTAAAATTTGGCTTACAAGATTAATTCTACCAAAAATTAACTTGGAGTAACTCTTAATTGAGCTTGGCTGCTGTAACCTATGTATTCAAACCTAAGAAGGTTACGATAGATTAGGAATAAGCTAGCACAAGGACCAGCTGGCGGAATTCGACCAGAAGACCAAGTTCGGACAACGTGGACCAACTGTAACTTAGCCGCTGAAGGCCCGCAATCGTAAAACGTATCCGGATAGTGTCTCAGTTGTTCCATACCTGTGGACAAAAAGTCCACAGAATTCTTTAGACTAGACATACCGCTAGTTAGCCGGCAAGACCTTAGAAGAAGCTTCTTTTTCTATGCTATTCATTCCGGCAATGGACTAGGACCGATACAGGTCAGTGATTTTTAGTTCCTCTTCTTCTGTGCTCCTTTTTCCTTACTAATGAGCACAAAGAGAGGCGTATCTCCTGTTTTCTTCTGTATAGAGGTTAAAAAACGAGATGGTAACTCTATTTGCTTGTTTTTCATTTGGCCTCTAGCTTTCCTTACTTTGGGTAGAAATGGAGATCCACAAGATCCTGGCTGAAAACCCTTATCCTCAGACATCAAGAACGCGGAGAAAAAGT
>KN743586.1:0-19974 GCA_000816745.1 Ancylostoma duodenale | reverse complement strand
TGATCCGTTGAAATTGCTGCAAAATCGTGTCATCAGCAGGGAAAAGTTCGCCATTTAGTTGTTGATAGTCCATATTTTGCGTAGCACGGGAACGATGAGAGCGAAGGTCAGGCGAAAGCGATACGAACTTGCGAGTGTGTGGTGTAAAGCGGGGTCGAAGCGTTCTCCTAGCGTTGATCGAGTCGGGCGTTTACCTCACGACGTTCCGCTATGAGGTTAAAAGGTAGCACAGGTCTTCGTGGGTGGTCTGCAGCCATGTATTTGTGAGCGAATGATCCAGCTTGTGATCAGGTTGATTCAGTTCATCTCAGCTTCCTCTTCCTCATTCGACTTCACGACGTTCCGCTATGAGGTTAAAATGTAGCAAATCTTCTTGGGTGGTCTCCGGCAAATCTTCATGTGGCCCTGCAAGTGATCAGGTTGATTCAGTACATTTCAGCTCCTATTTCTTATTTGCTTCTTTGCATTTCCACTCTCAATTCCGAAATTCTCGGATCCCCTCTGATTTCATCGTCGATCCCTCACCCCTCTCCTCTTCTCCACCTCATATTGCCAGCCACACACGACACAATATTATTTTTCACAGCTCTCTGCGCTGAAATATACTGTGTGCACTGCTGGCGGCTGTGCTTTCGCTGATTGTTTTCAATGCATAACATATTCCTATCAAGAACGAACGGCCCCAACATATTGCCACGTTCTAGCGTCTGGCTTTGAATTGTTTGTGTTTAGTACTCGCCCTCTTTTCATCGGTCTATGTGTGTGTATGTGTCGGTGTGCGTCGTGTTGTCGTCGCTGCTACCACTGCGATTTCGTTCACCTTACACTTGTCGCAATCGCCGCGATCCTTTGCTAGTCCATGCGTGGCGCGATATTAATGTGCAATTGATCGTAGCTGCCAATCAAATCCAAGAACATCATGGACTGCGTTTTAGCTCACTTGATGCTTCTTTGGACTGCCTTAGCAACCGAAATCCACAGAGCTTTGTCAGGATAATTGGATCCAGCTTTTTGCCCACTATTTTTTCTGTTGAAATCCATGAACTTGAAAATAATATGGCACTACAGCAGCGATCCCACACGTTTCATTCTACGCTTCTGTTACATGTTCAATCTTCTAGACCATTATTCGAGAGAAAGTTGTTAAATTGACATTCTTAAAATATTCTAGGAAAATTTGACCATCCTGTGAGTGCATAACAGTAACTGTGGAGTAATTACCATACATTTCCCGGAAAACTAAAGGACAGCTGTACACTGGTGTCTAAGTTTGCAGTTATGTACTAAAAAGACCACATCAATCTATCTTCAAGTATAACTAGTTCCATGGAAATTGAAAAGAACCTGGGCAACCTTTGCGGAAGTTTTTATTATGCAGGAATATACCTGCAGAAGAGTGATTTCTTCCATTACCTAGGGAGGATTTCCGGAAATTCTGGAATAGGTTTTTTCTTGAGATTTTTTCATTACCTGATGTAGGTACTTTTGTTTTGTTTTATTTTATCTTTGAGAAAGTGCGAAATTCGAGGATTTTTCCTGGAATTTCCCCAAATGACGCTTTGAATGAGAATAAAAAGGAGGCCTATGAGTAGTTCCCTGCTCATTTTCAAAATCCACCTGCTGTTTTCTCCTTGTTATCATGCTCACAATTTTTTTTGTCGTCTACAAAGTTTTGTTTTGATGACGGACTACAAAATCCTATCAATTCGTTAAGCTCGGATTCAAGAAGGTAATCTTCTGCACAAGAGATGACGAAAGAGCTGATAGATCTCACAATCAGATTAGGTTCTATTTTCATCTTTTAGCGCAAGAGCTACTTATTTGAAAGCGTTTATTACGCAAAATTGGTCATCCTCTTATTCAGCTTTTTTTTCCTGTCTAGTACATGCTGCACTTTTCTCGACAAAAGTTCATAGGGCTAAATCCTGAGACCAAACCCTGCTGATGCAGCGAGCACTTCCACTAAATTTGCTCTTCATAGACGATCGTGTTCTCTGAATGTACGGCACTTTTTGCTTCTCTTAGTTTTAGATCCCTCTTATTGTGAACGTGCATAGCTCTTGTAGGCTGGGAATAATGGAATAGAACAAATTGAGTATGGGTTTTATGTGCCGTACTTCTACCAGTACGCCATAAATCCAGCAATATCCAACAGTGCGAGATTAGAGCTTGGAATGGATCTTTGTTGTTTCGAGGATTGTTGTGGAAATTCTGCCTTTTTGAGTGAGAAGTGAGCACAAAGAAGTGCGTCTTTTTGTAGGCGTAATCCCCACACTTTATCTGTGTGCTTTCTGACTGCTTCCCCTCCTCAGGTAACCTTTTCCCGTTCATGGAAACATGTCGATTTCGCAATTTAACACTCGGCTGGCTTCATCCACCATATGTTATGTGTTGCCTGAGCGCTTTTACGTGATCTGCCTCGATAAATTAGCTTAGAGGAGAGGGTAGTTGTTTTCGTTTTGGACGCCGGAGCAAAACATTGCACTTTATGGGAACGAGCGCGCGCCGCCGCCGTCGCCGTCAGCGTCGGCGTCGTCGTCGAGCGCCGGCCGGGTATGCAACGGTGCTTCTCTCCGCTCTCGCTGTGCCTCCCCTCGAAAACACCTCAAAATCGATTCGGTCGAACTCTCTGTTTCGCACTTTTTACGCATGAGATGAGGCAAGAGCGAAAGCGCAATAAGCGCCCGCGTTCTTTGCAGTTACCGCGCGCTGTCGCAATTTCATCTGACACAAAAACAACACACACACGGTATGCGGAATGTTTGTGGGTGTGTGAACAACAATGTTTCACTGCGAACTCGCGTGCACCACAACAACGACATGACGCAGCAGTCTCGCAAGCGCAGACGCTAGCAGCGTAACGAGCGCAGCGCAGCGAGCGCAGTGGCGGCTCTGTTCTGTAGCGCCTGGTACGGGGTTGATTGGCTGCAGGATCATAATTCGTGTGTAGAGTGCGGCAGTGGTTTGTCCTGCTCAGAGTATGTTTGTTATCACTTTCCTCTATCCTCTGCGTCCTGGCCCGTTCGCCCTTGCAATGTCTGCCACCTCGGCGTTCATCACGCTGTCTCGTTACCCACTACTGCTAACCGGCTTTTTGTGCGTTCTTATGGTTAGTGGCACCCGTCTGGCACCCTGGACTTGTCAGAATGCTCTACCACGATGTCTACAGTAACGTCTATGTGAGTTGTTTTTGGTACTATTTAGTGGGTGATGAAGAAACGAAGGTCATCACACACATATCGGGGGCCAGACTGCGTCCGTGTGTTGCTCACAGCGCCGCCAGCCCCGACGACCACCGCCACCACCGCCGCCGCCACCACCACCACCAGCATCGTCACCAGCCGCGACGGTACATCGCGGTATGAAACAGCCGGTGTGATGACACATAAAAGGGCAAGCAAAACCATTGCGTGATTCTGGATGCTCACCTGGTGTTGTGCGGAAAGCCCTTCTTACCTCACTACGCATCCCTTATCTCTACCGCCTCGCGTTTACTATTTCCATATCGTGACAAAACCCGAACACGTGCAGTCAAAACGCTCCTTGCTGCTCTGCGAGCAACTGCACAATATTTGTTGCTTGGATTGATTGTGCTGAGTAATTTATTGCCAGCCCTGGATAATGGATCTTTTATTCTACAAAGTTACCTTGCAGACCTTTGCTGTTCCTTGGCCTAAAGATCTTATTTTCTTCTCTGCAAGTTTTTTTTTTCGGAGCAATCTTGCGAGTGCACTCTTCAGCGCGACCAAAAAAGAGCAGCGTGAATTCAGCATGGAAATTCCAGCAGCTCGACTGCAGCAGCTCCCCCCGGCCGCTGTTTTTCGCGACGCAATCAGCGACTTTGTCCAATGTGAGCTCTGCTCTCCAACAGTCCGTGTGTTCGGTATGTGTCGCATCGCGGGAAGAGGAGGAGGAGGCGGAGGAGCGGATGCATTCGGATGCGTGCAGCTCGGCTTCTTGGCGAGTCGGAGGAGGACTGCAGAATATCGATTAGGTGTGTACCGTAGCCAACGCCCTGTTTACACTTCACTGTCGCTCTATTCAAGTAACGCAATGAAACATCGCTGGAAGTGATGTGATGTTGATGTGGCGGAATCATTATTCTGGTAGCACTCGTCGAGCATTTGGTCGGTCTGAGGATGCATCCACCGGCGAGAAAAACGAGTTCGTTCGCACTTCCCCCTTGCAACATGTCGTCCCGATGCTCTCGGATGATGTGTTGTGGAAGAGCGCGGCTGTCGCGCGGACGAGTCGCGCGTCGCGCCTCCGGTCCCTCCCTCCGTGCGCTCGTCGTCGTCGCGTCGCCGACGTCGTCGTCTCGTCGTTCCTCGTTGCGATGTGTGTTGCAGTTTTGTTTGAGTCGTAGCTCTTCGGCACGTGTGCGAGTGCGTCTGTTCGCCTCGTCGCTCTGCGATCCGAGTGATGCATCCACATCCCTCATTCTCGACTTGTTTTTCGCTGGCAGCAGCACTCTTCGTGTGCCAACCCTGTTGATGTTTTCGTCTCATCGTCCGTCCTCATAGCCCAAGCGCTTTTTTTCGCTCTTTTCCACTTCAGTATGAACCGCTCCGTCCGTTTTTGCGTGCAACTTGACGTAGACGCACATTTGGTTTCATTTAAGAGCACTTTCGTAGACTCTGCTGTTGTGGTGAGAGTGCTGGCAGAATTCAGCAGTGCTTTTGCACCTTTGAATATGTGCCATCAGTGCAGCTACTTTTTTCTCTGATGTTCACGTGAAAGTCGATGCTAGTGCGAATTGACTACAGTCCAAACTGCCCTTCTTGATCCAGGAAGTCTTCCACACTCGGCGCCACTTTGGCGCTACTCCAGCACACGACATGAACGATTTCTATCTGTTATTCACCTGCTACTTTTTCACTTTCTCTCTGTCAGACTCAGCTATGAACGAATTTCCTTGTTGCTGAAACATTTCCTGACAATTATGACGTTTTGAAATCTAGTCAATTGTACAGAAGTACATAGGGAGATTATTATCTCATTGCCCCTCAGTTCTACTTCCTTCCTGGACTCCCCTGCTCTATCCACAACTCTGACGAACCCACCCAGGTCGTTTTCATTCTCTGTCGATATGTAATAACGATAGTGTGTTGCCTGTATGGTGCTGGCGGCGACCAACGTTGCGGCCTGCTGATTTTTTCATCGTCAGCCCTAGACTACCGTAGTTGTTGACGGTAACTTTTGTTTCCCGCTTGCGGCCCCGACCAGCGATGGACTAAGTTTGCACTTTTGTTTGTGCGTTTCATCCCTAATTAAATGTATATTTTGCCGATGGAGTCCATGTGATCTTTATGATCCAGGTATACGTATGCGGTGAAGTGGACGGTTGATGTCGTTAGTTCCTTCCTAGACTTGTCCTCTTTTTTCTGATGAAAGCGATGATTAGCCGTGTCTTTATCGCAATCCTCGCAGCTTTTTTTTCAGCTTCCGCTATAATCATTAGTTCCCTGCGAGGTTTTTACTTCCGCGTTTCTTTTAAGAACATTTTCGAGTCCGTGGAGAACAGCGCACTTGCACTACGCTGTCTCGGACTTCTTTCTGGATGTGTGTCTGGCTATTCCCGGGCGCTAATCGCTCTCTCCTCACCTCAATTTCCTCAGCTGATATTTGGTATCTATGCGTCCGAGCTTAGAAGTGGCGATCAGCTCCTCGCATTAGCGTTATGCCACTGTCTGAGGTTGTTTTGAGAGCTTGTCCCTTGCGTGGTTGCCGTCATCAATCCTGTTTTCGTCCGCGTGTATGTAATCTCGAGAATAACATGAGCACTACCGTAGTCCCCGCCGAAGTGGGCGGGACCGCTGCCATCCGCTCAAGACCAATCAAATCGCGAGTGTGTTCCAGCGGCCTGCGCTCGACTCGCAGCCGTCCCGACGAGGAGGAATGCAGCTCGAACCACATATGTACGTAAATGCAGAGCAATGTCTGGTGACGGTAGATATGACACGGATCGGTCGGCGGTCCTTTGGTGTCTGGGAGCGTTTTTAGTGTGGGAGTCATGCATGAGACGTCAGTCATCCTTTTTTTCAGGATCCGCTGTCCTTTTAGCATGTTTAGTCTCGTTGGTCAGGGAACTGCATCCTGCAGACTTTTTGCGTACCAAAAAGGGCACGAGAAGGACTTTTTTTGAGTGAGGACATCGCCGAGATAGTCCCTAGTCTGCACTGAAAACATTGCATTTGGACTCGATTGCTGTGTGGAGTCTTTTTGTGCGGACATCTTCATGGACATTTTGATCCGTCACGAATTTGCTCTTCTGATTCCTAGATCGACGTGCTTTTTGGCATCTGTTCCATGCAATTGCGAGTTTTTGCGCTAGTGGCGGGTTTCCGAAGGGCGTGAAAAACTCGAGCGTGTAGCATGTGAACGGGGGCGTGCCCGTTTTTTGCCTCAGCCAGTATATGCCCTCACCATACCATTTTTTCTGCGTACTCGTGGAGGTCTGCGCTGATTTGCCGTCTGCGCTTTCAGAGTTCCTCGTTATTGTAGTGCGATTTCATAAGGCTGAACGGTTTCTAGAGACAAAAGTACAAGTAAGGTAGAGAAAGTAACGTAGACAAAGTGATTAATGTTCTTTTTTCGGAATTTCTAGAACGTTCGCGATCTTGCCTAGTTTCCTTTTCTAAAGCGATTATGTACCGGTTTGAGGATGAAACTGTCACTAAACTGTGAGCTTTGGTGTGTCCCGGAAGTGAAGAATTTTGCGCTAGACACACTTTTCTTCTGTCTGTAAGAGGATTTCAGCCATCATCCATCTTCACGTGTGATCGCTGTGCTTCTAGTGGACATTTCTGAAGCGTAGCGTGGTGTGCGTCGTTGGCGACGTTGACATTAAATGAATCACGCATCTCTATCCGTATTAGCTCAGCCCACGAGCAGTTTCATCCGTACGCACGTGAATCTGGCCAATCGTTTTCCGGAAGTGGGTCGATATGGGCCGTGTGTTTCTTTGTGTTGCTTGTGCTGTTCGTTGTTTTTTAGCTGGACATTGGGCGCTGATTCTGGTTAGTAGAGTCCCGACGGGTGAACTGCAACGTCGCGAACTTCCTGGCACACACGCGACGGCTGGCTGAATGCGAAAACACGCGTTCGTTTGTTAATTTCGTCCGGTGTTTTCAACCTAATGTTCGAGCTGCGCCTCCACGTTGTCAGTGCTCTCTCGGCCAGCTGTTCTCCGATCCTTTCAGCTGTGTTGTTATTGTGGAGCATGTGTGGTGCGTGTGTGTGTGTGTTTTCCCCCTCCCCTACGTTGCTCCATGGTGAGTTGTTTTTGTCTGAACGCAGAATAACATCCTAGAAGTATACGGTAGTTTCATAGACCTCTGGCATCGCCGTGGTTGTTGAGCGGCTCGCGCTCGGCCGCACGGCCGTGTTCACTGTTCGCCGGCGCGGCCACCGCCGGCCCGGCTCGGCTCTCCCGACCGACGGCCCCCTGGACGACGACGAGTCTGGATCTCGTCCGTCGGCCGAAAACGCTCTTTCTTCCCCCACATCACGTGTGCGGCACTGCCTTCGCTTTTGTCGCGCCGGCCTCTGTTTTCTTTCGAAAGCTCATGAAAGGACAATCAGAACTGAGAACGAGACACGGCCATAGATCCACACTCCGTTTCACCTTTCTTATGAGTCGGTTTCGCAAGGTGTTCTTTGAGTAAGTAAGGTGAACACTGTAACAGAGATCACATCTTCTGTCTACGTTACAGCTATTCAAATGGAGTCAAAAACAACTAACTGGCACGTTTCATTGAAATGAACCACCTTTTTATACTGAGAAATGAAAGCATATGTTCACATTTATTAAGAAGAAGTTTGATAAGGCCATAATTAGCGGGAATTCCCATCACATTACACGAACATAGGCATTTTGCTTATGCATAAATGAATATTCTTAGCTCTATAAAGCAGATTTTCAACTAAATTACTGTTTAGCTCTGGAGAGTCTGGATAAAATTATCGAAAGCAGCTCATTTTTCGAGGATGAGATGTCTAGCAGCTTTTTTGCACGAGGAGTTTTTGAACAATTATCTTTTGAAAAGATGTTGTGCAGTAGTTTTTGTTGCACTGATACAATGAAGTAATGTAACGAAAAACCAGTGGCTTCAATAAGGCTTATTGAATGAATGAATCTGAGAAATCCTGAAGCAAATTGACTTCCGGGTATAGAATTTGTGAATAAACTTTGAACGGGAGCTGAACCAGACTAGTTTCTTGTACTTTTCCGAGCCCGCTATTTGAACTATTTTTTGCGTCGCAAACCGAATAAATGTTTTTTGACGATTCACACGAATCCACAAAGTGCAAAATTTCCCGACCAAAGTGTAAGACTCGAAGAGAAAGTACGTCTGATGTGAGTATTGACTCGTCTGCTTATTTTTACGTGTTCATTTTACGGCGGATGACCTCGCGTCACATTGCTGCTGGATTCGACCTATCTATGCGTTCGTCGTTCGTTCGCTGCTGCGCTGCGTGCTCGTATTTTAATAGGACACGTTAACTATATGGCGTTGTTCAAGGTTTTTCGCTGAATGAAGGTCGTTCGCGAACGCGCTGCGCAACCGAACGAACGGCTAAAAACGCTGATTCGCAACACAGCCAGCCGACCGTCCGTCCACACCTCATGCCAACCTCAGCGCCTGGGACGCGCCCCGGTTGTTCCTCGTTTTCCTCGTTTTTCTGGCTGTTTACGAGGGCGGTCTGGCCAAGTTCTGCAGCGCTTTTCATCCGATGTCGTTGTTGCTTTGTACGGCGGGTCCGCCGGGCTGTTTGGCTCATAACACCGGGAATGAAGGAGCGGGACGCGAAAAAAATTGCAGCTTCGCTTATATTGTTATTGTGCACGGCTGGCCGTCGGGACAGCTTGTGGCGAATAACTGTCGCTACGGTAACATGTCGTCGTGATGCCTATATATTTTCGACGTATATGCTCATTAGGGCTCTATGCAGTACGTTATCAACACACACATATATCGCGTTGGGTGCTACCATATCAGCCGGCCGCGGCTCATGGAGGAAGTGGAGGGGGAACGCTGGGAGTTGTTGATTAGGCAAAATTATTAGTCGATATTTAAATTGTAATGAAAAGCGGCAGCGCCAAGCGTTGCTGCCTGTACTTGGCTATGCTGCCCGAGGGCATTCCGGATAACAGCCCGCCCACCGCGGTCGTATGGTCTGGAACCGCCAGCGACCGAGCACCACTGGAAACCATGCTGTTCCGTGTTTCTTTCGTGCTGCCACAGCCGTTTTTCCCGCTTGCCGAGCATGTTATTTTCCGTTCGCTAAGCGTTTCGCGTTCTGAATCTCTGTTGCTGCCTCAGTAGTGTCTTATTTGCCTCACTTGCCTCAATTTGCTTCCTCATTCTCGAAGATCTTTGAGCATCGCGTGTATATCGCGTCGCCTACATGTTTGTGTATGTGTGTATCGCCATCGTCATCGTAGTCGTCGTCTTCGAGCACACGAGATTTCGGACGTTTGAGGGTGTCGGCATGGTGAAGCAGCCGGCAAGGCTCAGCGATCAGCACTAGCGCTCAGCTCTCCTAACAGCGAAGGTCGTGACAAGTTCGCGTCCAACGCTAAACGCACTTCATCTCATCGTCACCCTAATTATTATGGTGGACGTTAACAACCTTCTCTCCTCACAGAACTACCTCAACTGGAGTATGCTAAATAAGTTTTATGGCAAGGTGAGTAGAAAACTGGAACGAAAATCTTAAAGATAGTGTGGGAGCAAGACAAAAGCAAGGTATTTCACTGTGAGCTAAACTCCTAGACAGGACTTCCTGCAAAATGCGGATCTCTAGAAGAATTTCAACCCAGCAACTTTCCATAGTGATGGCCCAAATGGCCCAATGATTTTTGACTCAGGAACAATCCAGACAAACTACTTGCACTGTGCATTTAATCGTTCGGACGCATACGCCCCGATGATGCCCTTTCCCTTTCCTTATTCGAATTTCTGTTGTTGCAAATGCTCAACAGAGCATGTTATGTGAGAAATCAGCGATTGATTGACGTCGCCGACGACGGCATGAACGCCTAACAGTGCAGCGTTCGATGCATTACAACCACACGGTCTCCGTTCAAAGTCGTCCATAACTGAGGATCGTGAACTATGCGATCCTAGAAACCCTCACCCTGCTGCTGAAGCACCCCATGAACCCGCTGGTCCCCACTGCCGCCAGGAAATTCTCCTTCGCTGTGGCTGACTTTCCACGGAAACATCAGACATCGATTCCGTGGCCGCTAAACCCGTTCAGGACGTTTTTGAATACCAGTGTCGAGGTATCCCGGATTCTTAAATAAATCACTTTGTGCAGAGTGCAGGAAAAAAACGTAGTTGAGTGATTATATGTGGGGTTTGCTGGGAAGGTGTGCAGAATGCAGTTTGATAGCCAGTTTATTTGAGGATTTTTCGTGTTTCAGCCGCAGATGAGCACGCCGGACGATCCGGTTATACATTCGCCGCCATCTCTCGGTGGACAACTGATGAACGGTGAGGATCAGCTGAGTTGTGCCGATCTCATGCCTCACAGGGTGATTAATCGTTCGGCTCAGTTCCAGGTTTTAACCCCGCTTTGACTCCTGCGAAAATGGAAGAAGGCATGGCCGCCGCCTGCGCTTCTCCGGACGCCAGTGGCATCGATCCGAACAGCGATGGAGTGAGTTCGTTCGCATGACGCTCCGATCATGTGCACTCCGGATGATAAGCAGCTCTCAGAGGCTGTTTATTCCCCATTTTACACTTTCCCCGAATCAATTTGAAAAGAAAAAAATCAATCACTGGCCCGTGGTTCTGCACTTGTCATATTGGTATCAGATCGCTCCTCCTCACTTCCGGGATTGAGACTTCCCGGCGGTCTTTGGAGTCATAAAGTTCATCGGGATGCATGTGAAAGGGAAGCTGACATCACAATAGACTTTTGATTGATGTCTATTCTTCAGGAAGCCCGACGTAGACAGAAAACGTGCCGAGTGTGTGGCGACCATGCCACCGGCTACAATTTTAATGTCATCACATGCGAATCGTGCAAGGCGTTCTTCCGTCGCAACGCTCTTCGGCCAAAGGTGGGATTCTTTTTCAGGATTCTTCAGCTGCCCTTGAATCATAGATTCTTCCAGGAATTCAAATGTCCATACTCTGAAGACTGTGAAATCAACGCCGTCAGTAGGCGCTTTTGTCAAAAATGTCGGTTGCGGAAATGTTTTGCGGTTGGTTTTTTCGGACTAATTTAGGGAGTTCTTGTGGGTTTTTCAAAATCCTGGATTTGCAGGTGGGAATGAAAAAGGAGTGGATATTGAACGAGGAACAACTACGGCGAAGGAAAAACTCACGTCTGAATAATATGGCGAATCAGCAAAGACAGAAACAGGTGAGATCCACACCGTACTTCCAACTAACAAGTAGAATGAGGTTTGCGGTTAGTTTTCGGTTCAGGAACTGGCACGACAGCATGCAGCTGTGAAGGCTATGACGTCACCGCTGTCGATTTCGCCGATGGTCGACGCGCAGGTTGGTTTTTCTACCGAACTTTTTTGTTGTATTTGTTCTGATGACCACAGCATGGGCGTGCAGTTTCAGCTCGGAGCCCTCAGCGGTCGCGGAGGGATACCACCGTTGGTTAGCCCAGCAGGACAGGTAAGTATACACATCCTGGCGGTGCCAAGGATTTCCCAGTTCACCCACCAACACCTGTGCATAGTTTCAGTACCCGTTAATGAGTCCTGCCGGCTCCGGCGCCTCCGATTCGCCGCCATCGCGTCCACTAGGCCTAATGACCGGGAATCAAGGAAGTCCGGATGCAGTGAGTTTATTGAGCGCTCTGATCCTTGTATGTGAGTGGGTTCGGTTTTCGTTGCAGTACGAGTCGAACATGATGATGCAGCAGCGTCTTCGCTCGCAGTTACCACAGACGGCGATGTCCGGGAACAAGGTTGTGGATCCATCACGTCAAGTGAGCATTAAACACATGCTACTGGCAGAGCAGACCCAGTCCTGATTTTCCTCACTTTTCGCCTCATTATAGGTAATTATTTCGATGGACGAATACCATAGCCTTGTACAGCGCGCTACCCGTCCTGGCGAGGATGAGCCGCTTTCCAAAAGGTGGGTTAACTTCAGGATAACTCTGAGACATAATCTGGAGTATTTATCTTGCTTCAGGCCCGCGTACTCCCCGTCGGAGTTGGTGGCACCTCAACCGCGGTCCTTCCAGTCGCCTTCCAGTCAGATGCTACCGGTCCACAACACGTCACAGATACGAGCCGGTATATTCCATATTAATAGTTCCACAGCCTGCTGGATAACATCGATTAGATTTAGTGGATTCAGGCATACCGACGTACACGGATCTCGGCGCCGCGTCAAGCGGCGACTTACCAAAGCCGACGTTTACCAGTAATAACTATGATGAGGGGCTGGCAAAGATGAACATGTTCTTCCACAACACCATCGAGGATGCGCTGAAAATCGATAGCCCGGATGACCACTCGGCGTCGGCATCGGCTGGTGTGACGTCGTCAACATCGACGAGCTCCGCCAATCTACCTCTGGAGGTGAGCTGGGATGGAAAGACATCAAAATACACTAAAATGACTTTTTAACTGCTAGTATATACCTGTTTAGCAGGCAGAAACATCCGGAACGTCATTATCCAACACCTCTGACAAGAGGCTCAGCTATCAACTCAATGCCGCCGAGTTGCAGGCTCTCGATTTGGTAATTTTTTTGGTCTTGTCGACCTTGAAAAGGCATGTGCAATATCCTGAAGGTATCGATTCTTCAGATCCAAGAAGCTTTCAAGGGTATGAACGATCCTATGGAGCAGGGCCGTCAGAAAACATCGTTCCTCAAGGTAAGAAAACGGGTTCTCTTGGTAGGTTCATGCAACGGTTAACAAGTATTTATCCAGAATGAGAAGTCTCCTGCTGATATCATGAACATCATGGATGTGACAATGCGTCGATTTGTGAAGATGGCCAAGAAACTACCAGCATTCAACGACCTTAGCCAGGACGGGAAGTTCGCTCTCCTGAAAGGTCCGTTCCTCCATTTTATAAAACGCCGAGCTGCCTAAAACTTCTGGATTCACAGGTGGAATGATCGAAATGCTTACCGTTCGCGGTGTACGCCGTTTCGACAGCAGTTCTGGATCGTGGACAACACCAACGTTGAAAGAGAGCTGTGAAGTGTCCATCAACATGTTCGACCAGCTGAACGCCGATGTGAGATCCGAGCAGAAGATGCGCTTCCTTCAGTGAGTCCGGCCTTATTGTTCAGGATTGTTTGGTGTACGACATCCAGTGTTGACCATGGATACTTCAGATTCTTCAAAATCTTCCACGAGGACATCCGCAGCAACGATTTGGTGATCTCGATGATTATGTTGATCGTGTTATTCTCGCCGAGGGACTGCATTACTGATCCAGAGGATCGTAGGATTATTGCAAGACATCATGAGCAGTTCTGCGCACTCCTGAATAGGTGAGGATTTTTAAGAACGTTTGACGACTGTGACGAAATCTAGGAAGTTTCCTTGATTTCTGTGGATTTACACGTCTTAGTCCTAGAGACAAGCAACACTGGAAATTTTTCCTGGAAAAAATTAGCTTACTTTCTCCCTTTTTCGTTCATGATCAGCAGAAAGAGGTTCTTTTCTCTTATCAGTTGGTGGATTCACCATGGAGCTAGATTTTCACCGATCAAGGCTGATTTTTACCAAGATTTTCCACTATTTCCCCATCCAGGTCTTACCTGTGCTCTCGATCCATTTTCCTCCACATCATACATCTCTTGGAACATGTCCAGCCGGAAATTAACATTTTCCCTTTGGTTCCACTCTCCAAAGTTCAACACCTGATATAATTTGGTAAATTTCTAGTGAAATAATGCTCCCAAGGTGACAATATGGTTCCACTCCTGGTAATTTTTCCAAATGTTTGGCCAATCGGTGGTGCAGAGCAGGTTTTTGTGGTGAATCATGAGATTTTCCAGGAATTGGAAAGAAATAGGGCATGCCAGGTGGATCGAAAAGTGCTTTTCGGGTTCAGCTGCGGTACATTTATTGATGAATAGGATTTTTTTTGCTTTTTTTGGATCCTCGGAAAAAAGGATCTGCAACCAGTACATCCGAATGATCTTTAAATTTTGCGGTGGCATTCTCGTCCACCTTTGTTCTAGCTATGGTTTATCCAAGACGCTTTCGAAGATGCGTATTTACTGTCCAATTTTGTTCCTTTATAGCTCTAATTCTGGGTTGAAAAATGGCTCGAAGGGCATTGCTATCAATAATCCTGGGAAAATTTTGTATTACCTTTTCGTTCTCGGATTCTAGTTTTTCTTGAAAATAGAAACAGTAAGGTACATAGGATTGCTCAGCGGCTATTGAAATTAAACTCATGGGAACTTTTGTCTGAACTAGTTTCCCAAGGTTTTCCGGAACGAGTTATTGATACTTCTGCTGCCTACCTTTCCATTTGATGGGAATAATCAGCCAAGATCAGTATCAGCTGCGAGCTGATGGATTTCGGTTTTAGCTTCCCGATTATAATACCTGGATCCGAGCTGGTTCCATGTTTCTTGTTCCAGATACCTGGAATCCCTGTACGGAGACGATGCGCACAAATTGAACGAGCAGCTTCCGACGGCACTTCGTATGTTGCGGGAAATATCCGCTTCGTGTGGTATGCTCTTCCTGGGCACCGTGAACACGAGCGAGGCTGAACCTCTACCTCGTGAGTTCTTCAAGGTCGAGTAGGCCCGCGGCTAAGACGCCAGCCGGCTCGCGGGCCTCATCCCCAGCGTTTACTCCACCTTCACGCACAAATGCACTCCTCACTCACTCGCGTATATCCACCCTCCGTATATACATCCAACTCATGTGTCATTCGTTTTCATTGCATGATTTGTCTATTTTGTCGGCCTGTTATATCCATTTTTATTGTCCCGTCCCCGTGATCCTTGTCAGCGCAGCGTGCCCTCGGGTTGAGGAGCACGGGCGAGTTCTCTCCTCACATAGGGTGTGTCATCTTTCACGACCACGTTTTATGTGGAACAAGGAAGTCTCCCCCGGTTATGTTTGTATTATTTTATAAACCATCTCCTCTTCTTGCTACGATGTCGTAATCATATGTTAATACCTCATCCATCTTTGTGATTCGTAGATGTTTTTTTTCTGTTTCTGTTTGTTTTCTCTTCCTCTTCATGTTTTCTTTTTTTTCTGCGCGTGACCCTCCTAAAAGTATGTGGTTAGTCGGTCATTTTTCATAGTCTTTACGTTGTATATTAGTCGAGTGTCTGACACCGGTTACGCTAGAATAATTACGGAATTACGTAAAAAGCTTCTATAATTTTTTTTCTCATGATTTCAAAAACAAGGCGAGCACAAAAGAGAATTTGTTTGTCGTTTCGACCTTTCATGGCCCGGTTTATTTCTAAGGAACCTCTCTAGAATCTACCTCCACTGAGTTTATCTCGACCTTATGTCCTAATATTTTTAATTATAATGTTTCGGTAATAATAAGAGCGCTTGTTGTAAGTGTTTTCTTTTCGTTCGTCTACACTTTGTTTTTTTTTCTTCCTTACGTTTGCTCTTCTTCAACACCAACCCCCTATAACAGTCTCTTTATCTATAGTGCAATTAGATTCGTGATTGGGAAATTGTGTTTTATATTATTATTTTTATTTTTAATTTCATTCTTCTCAAGAAAGTGTACACGTACACAAGAGACACACTGAAATGAGGCGTCCTCCCTCGTCGGTGAGTTCCCAGTGGGGTGAAACCGCACCGGCCGTGCGCGCTTACCGATCCTCTCGTCGCAGCGATACACCCTCTCGATCCAGAAAAGAAATGAACGTCCGCCATAAACATGCACGTACAACACAATCATGTATCCCCCTCCCTCCTCCTCGTCCTCAGCCGAGGCGGTCGTGTGCGAGGACCGCGCGTCCGCATGATCTCGTTGCCGGGTTACCGCCGCTTCCTCGTTCTGTTTGTAGAGATGGTTTGTGTGAACGGTGCGGTACTGTGGTTTTACCTCTCCGTGTTACTCTCTATCCGAGCCTCTTGCGCTCTCCACAGAGATCGCACGTCGTTTTTGTTTTTGGAATTTTTATTGATTCAAAGAGAATAAATCGGCTATCCAAGAAGTATCGTTCACACAAAAGGGATGCATCGGATATCAGCAGTAGTCACAGGGTGAATAATGTCATAGCAGAATCCTTCATCTTTCGTTATGAGATAACCTTTCGCGTCTTGATGGGTCACTGGACAACAGATCAAACCGTGAAATCGTGGTGAGGTAGAGTCAACGCGAAACTAGCAAGGATTCATTGAGGTTGATCTCAGCACATCTTGTTCCAGAAGTGAGCGACGAAAAGGAACATAAATGATGAGGCCAATCAATATGTATTAAAGTAAAGCGAGCCGTCTTTAGCCGAATGTACTAGGCCGACGGGGCGTCGCGGTCTATCAAGCTATGTATTAGCGTTACGATTGTGAGTATGGATTTAAGAGGCTAAAAAGTGAAGGAAATAAAAGTAAGAATGCCGCCACTGACGGAAACTGCTAGCAGAAGACTGAGGCCGAAGCACGATAGCCGATAGCGCAGATGTGGTCAAATTCAGATCACAGCCACCTTCGACGCAATCACGGATACGGTGCCCCGCTCTTTGTGTGGATCGAGCGCTTCGCGACATAACCAGCAAAGTAAACCAGTGGTAATTAATAAGCTTTTCTTTATTTCATTCAGTTGCGCGATCAACGTGATAGTTATTACAATAGGGGGAGACACAAACAACCATACATCAACCACTTGAGTAGGAAAAAACCAAGTACACTCTAAGGCGGACGCTGACTTCGCTACTAACTTCAATGCAGTATAGAGTTCGAACAGATCTTATAAAAAAAACAGCAAGTAGAACTACACCCCATGCAATCGTGACCACTGAAGATTGACCTGAGATAAGTGGTCCTGCAGAAAATCGTAAGCCTAGAGACTGATAGAATACGTCCAACACTCACGCGAGATACATGTTCCTCTGGAGTTCGCATTTTGCCCAAAATTTGAAGCTAGAGTTTGCTAGATACTGAACAAATTCTCCAGTGACTACTGGGACGTTTTTACAAGCCAGTACGTACTGGAGTTTTGGAAAGAACTACGTACATCTGTCAGTGGCCTGCTCCTTCCGAGTTACTCTGCCAAGCAGGATCATCCACGTATCAGAACCGATCCAGGAACTCTAAATCATCCAATTTTTTTTACCTTCGTGCACCGTTCTTCTCCAAGAGTGAGCGTTGCAGAGCCTCTATTCTCATTCAGTGGCGGAATTTACGAATGTTCCTAGGAATGCTGCAAGCTTCTCGCTCATACACAAAAGGCGAGTTTCTCGTACAAAATCCAAATAATCTTGCCATGCTTACCAGAGCTTGTCATCATTGAGTGAGACATGCGACTCGCATAGAATGTACCCTTCTCATCTGGAGAAATAGTCCATTTAAAGGGAGTGGCTAGGATTTTACCTTCCGAGAACGTTTATATATCTTAGCACAGGACTCCAGAATATTCCAGGCTTCACGAAGTTCAATGCCAGCAACAGAAGAATCATGACATTCTTAATGATACAGGTTATCAAATGCTGCAATCAAGTCCATAGCCCGCAACCATCTGGACACATAATACTGCTAATGATTTATTGTTCTGTTTGAGATAATAAACGTGAGAAACAACGAAGGAATGAACGAGCAAATGTCGACCTTTCAAATAAATCATTTTACATCCGTGAATAATGTGGAAACCTGCATGCACTCAAGCGGTGCAAATGCACTGGTGGGATGATAAAGAGTCTGGTTCAAAGTATAAATTTCTGCGGAAATTGTTAGGGATCTGCAAAAAATATCCGATATGGTTGTGCAAAGTTTGCAGAAATGCAGTCATCACAAGTTGAACTGTGATGAGAACTGTCAAGTTGAACTGTCATTTTATAAAACAACTAGAAAAACATAAAAATATTCAGAAGAAGGCAAATCGGACCACCGTAGTCGGTGGCGAAACGGCTGGAAAGTTTTTTACCATCCCAGAGTTTTCCAAAGAAGCACGAGGTATCTGAGGTATGAACTAATCTGTTGAAGGTCTGTGCAGGACCAGAAAAAGCGAAACCCGGATCACTAGTAACATGGTCTATGACTAAGCTACCCAGTCACGTTTGCTATGCCGTTTACCCTCGGTAACAATACCTGATAACTTTGTTGTTCTCGTGTCAGCATTTTCTGCGTTTGCCTATTCAGACAAATGTTTTGATTTAGTAAGAAAAAAGGTTCCAGTTTAGTAAGAAAAAAGGTTGCAGTAAACGGGACGCTAACTTGTGGCCATCGAAATGACGCTTACTTGAGCTAGATCTCATGAACGTTTTCCACTCAAAACAGAGGTGGCCACTGGTTACTCCATGGACCACCCATGCGTCTGCTAATATGTATTAGGAGACGCATGGAGTGAAAATTGAGTTGCTAACCAGAATTTGCTTGGATATGGGTTCATGGATCCTAGCCCACTTCTACGAACTAGAGCTGGAGTTGGACTTCATAATCCATAAGTGTTATATAATTCATAAGTGCCTATAAAAGCAACTTTTCAGTGATTTGTTAACAGAAAAGCGCAAATAATGCATATTGCTGACGCAAATATGTTGGAAAAGACAAGTGATTCAAGAACAACTAAAGAACAAATAAAATAAAGTTATTAAAATTAACAGAGTAAAACAACTAATAATAATCCCTCTTTCACCGGCTAGTTGAAAATTGTTTAACAAATTTCTTTTTGGACACAGGAGCACCAGAGGAAAATTCTAAATTTTCTTATCCTCGGCAACACTTTTATTACCATCTTGATTTCTGAACCTTTCAACTCACCAATAGATCTAATGAAGAGTTGCGTATGACGTTGACGATGTTTTCGAAAAATTGAGGTGAACAGTACCTGTTTTTTTCTTTTGACATCACTGCGAAGACCACCAGCAAGTACAGTTATTACACTGAAGAATTCATCTTCTGTGTCTCCACAGAAACTTTTTCCTATGACCATCTCCCTAAACCCGCAGCACAGAGCACGAGAACCCTTTGAGAATCTCGTGATATTTTCACCAAATCGTCTTAGTGGATGTATTAGATAGTTTCAGGATGAGCAGAGCAAAACTTTGGAAATATTTTGAATGCGCATAAATATCACTGAGTGAAGCTGCATACGCATTTGGGTATACTGTTATAAGGTTGGTCCGAAAATCTTGCGCCATCATTTATTTTTCGAAAAAAAAAGAATTTGCTGGTCTTGAGTTGCAGTAGGATGTGGTAGAACGGTCTAGTTCCATCGATGAACTACAGTATTATGATTTTCTGGAAAAAAAGTATGGAATTCAGTGCAAAACTTTCGGACGAACCTAATAGTTATTCCTGAGCTGCGCCACTTCGCAGCCCATGAATCAGTGATGTAATCGGAATAAAAACTGGGACCACCGGAACACCATAAAGAAGAACCGAAGAGTACGAATCTGAAAATGAAAACGAGGGACCAAAATTTTAGTGGGCTGTAATGAACTTGCTCGAATGGAGCGCGGAATCAGCTGATGCATCTGGAACACGAGATATGGAGAGGCATCTGATTGGAGCAGTATTTGTGAAGTCCTGCACGCTAACCTACCAAAAACGGAGCCTGCGATGGTCTCAGATCCTAGATTGGTGCAAATCCGAAGGTTCGACACTTATGAGTAGAAATGTGCTCCACATTGTTAAAGTATTACCCTTTTGTGGTATTCAATGCTCCTTAGGCTACCCGACTACATTTGTCGATTTAATGATTAAAAATTGATATTTGGAGATGCTGCGCCGGTAGTTTTCGGAAGAATTGTGCGGAATTAAGGAGGGAGTAAGGTTGTTCCACCAGTGATTTGGGTAGAAAGCAACGATTTCGCCCGAGGC
>KN743306.1:1730-14479 GCA_000816745.1 Ancylostoma duodenale | reverse complement strand
TTGAGGAAACTGATAAATTCGAAATTAAAAGTTAAGTGAAAAACTAGCGCAGTGGAAATTGGCGCCCAGGGGCTATTCTTAGCCCTGAATCTAATGGATCAAACAGAAAAAGTCTCTCTTGACTGCATCTTTTAGTACTGCAAAAATATAGGGTGGACGTATAGTTATGAAACGCAGTGTATTCCGATTCTGGAGTGGTGCAATATGTCCAAGTGGGTGGACGATATTAAAGAAGAGAGAGCACGAAGGAGCAGCAGTTATCGCTATTTTCAATATCAGGAACAGAAATTTTCAAGAGTTTTTAGTAGCACGTGTTAATCGAAATTACCCACGAGGAGAAGGAACGCTTTGGCGAGATCCCGGGTATGACTCGCATGCGCCTTTGCCACTAGAGGATGCAGCGCACCTAATGAGCTCATTAGCGCTATTTACACATTACGGAAATAAAGTATTCTGATCCCATATTCGGAGGCAACGCGATTTTGGAAGAGTCCAGGCCCGGGATTCATCGTTGAGATTACCCATGGTAAGCGTGTTAACGTACCTAAATTTACCCATTCACCTATATAGCACCTATCAACATGTTTGCCCATACGTATAGACTGTACCCGGCTGCTACCTATGAGAAATAACACAATTACACCCACGGGTAAGAAATTAGCCATCCTTCCCATGGTGCACCCGAGCCCAGTGGTTTCCACTCGCTCGCACGCGCTGCGCGACAGGAGCGATCGGAGTGAGAACGGCGACATGAACGAAATGAGAGGATGCGCAGACAATCAGAGTACAAAGATGCAGATGATGCGGAGCGGACATAGGGTCCGCACCACTGTAACTTTGTAAAATGTTTATGCGTGTGGAGGTTTTCGATCCAAGTTTGAATCCATTCCAGTTTGAATTTGCTCTAGCCGCTTTTCTCAGAAGAAGGAAACTTGAATACAACATGAAAACTGAGCTTCTGCAGCTAGAAAAACGAAAGCACGACGCCTGCTGTCTACTCAGTGTCCCTTCTCAAGAGCCATCTCGTGCTACCATCGGACAGTGCGTCATGGACACGTGCGCAGTGGAACTGTCCAACGATGAAAGCGTTTACGCCTACCACAGCGTATAGCTCCAATCACGTGCGAAATGCCGAAAGTGCAAGTAGATTATTTAGATAAAGGACATTCGATCCATCAGCTGTTTAGTTATTGGCGACACCTCCGCTTACTGACTGTTCTCTGCTTCGACTATAGAGCAATGAAAAAAGGTGGAAGTGCACACAGATGTCACAGCCAAAAAAGTAATGTGAAATGTTGCGTGATCTATTTCAAAAACCACGATACTTCGGTGTTTCTGCTTGAGATTGCGACTTCTGCCCTAACCGTTCACAGCACAATTCTTCCTTACTGCACACTGGCCTCAGTTTTCCTCTCTTATTTCGCCCAAACTCTCCTCCCTTTAAACGAAATATGTATACCTGCTAATGGCAGTACGACAGGGAGCTGTGGTTGGCTGCTGAAACGAACTGACCAATCTCTGAGCTCTGCCTCACAAGCGCTTCCGAGCAAACCCTTCCCTCCACACCACTCCTTGAACAGTTACAGTTTGCCATCAACCTTTGATAGCCGTGTTAATCAACACACCAAACTTGTGACATCAATTACCAACGATTATAATTGGAACGTGCTTATGAGCCCCCCATGTAAAAATATCATCACCATCGATTAACAAGTCGAGTTTGAGGGAAAACCACACTACTCAACTACGATGTTCACCAGAACTGAAAGATACAAACTTAGCCTTACCACGGCAAACACCATCGGAATTTGGCGGGTACCAACTAAGTGTTGGCACGCCAACACCGAAAAATCCTTTCGCTCGATACTTCAGCCAAATTTATAGTTCATCGGAGTCCGATCCGGTCGGATAACAAATGATACATATCGATCGTCGAACAAAGAAAATCAATACGTATGTATCTTTTCTTATCCGACCGGATTGGACTTCGATGCATTATAAATGTAGCTTTTGCCAAATTCCGATTTCGAGGGACGTAGAACACACAGTGCCGGTCAATCACCCTTGCAACACAGAATGCTGCGCGTACGTTTTTTTAACCCGGGTTAAAAAGTACAAGAATATCGAACTCTCGTAGAGTGAGCGCAGGTAGTGTAGGAGCAGAGACATTGCCGGGTAGTTGACATGGTTCACGATACTCATTGTAGAATATGTGTCCTCGCAAATAAGTTATCATTCGTTCCATACCGAAGGCCCCAAAAACTCCAAGATTTTTTTTTCACTGAAATGTTGCGTAGTAGGATTATTTGGGGTGCTGCACACCCATATCGTATCCATTTTGTACCACAGACCCTATTGTTCTTTTATTTGTAATATATCTAGCAGGTAAGCGGTGGATACGGATCCCACAGAATCCTCTCACATTTTGCAGAGAGGAGGGATTTTTGAGGTGCTAAACCCGGATCTTGGATCTATTTTCTATTCCAGCCCCGTCTTTGTGGGGTTATGATAGGAATACTGTACGGAATCTATAGAAATTGCACATTTGAGCGCGAAAATAGCAACGCTGTGCAAATTGTACTTTGGTAAGGGTAATCAGCATCGGGAATTATTCTTCTGTGAGCCACAAGTTGTAGTGGCACGGCTCTTCTAGGACCCAGGTAACTTTGAAACGTTGATGCTCTACGTCACAAATTCTCTGATGGAACGAACGAAAGCCCAGCTATAAACAATGAATGTGTTTCCGACAAAACAGAGCATTAAATCACCGGTGGAAGCCCATTGTCTCACTAGTCACGGCAACCTGGAAAAACACTTGCGAATTGCTGACGCTGTGTCCCGCAAACTGGACATGTAGAAAGCATGTAACTGGTAGAAAAAAGGGAGGGAAACAGAAATGTGATAAGGAAAAGCACAACTACTCACAAATGAGGTGCAATACATCGAAAAAAAGACATTCGCCTAGCAGTGACACGAGTTGTTGTGTAACAGGGAAGTGGTGGCGGTAAACAAACTGTTGAAAATCTGATTAACACAGGGAAAAAGTGGCCAGAACACCTGACCACATAAAAACTGCTCGTCTACGTCACGGGGAGGCGAGAGCTCGGGAGATCGCGGAGAAGCAGAGGTCGGATCGATATGTCCGAGGGGAGCAGGTGCCGGAGCGGGACAGCTGGGAGTTCGGCTATTGGCTTATAGCGACCCATGGCGAAGCCTATATTAAACCAGCTGTTCCACAACGGAGAGACGACTTAAATGACAACAAAGAAGAGCAGAGACGATTTTATAGGTTTATCCAATTAATGCGAACAAACAACAACCATCTGACCTACTCACTTTGCAACAACTCATCAATAACAAAATGGAAAAAAGGGTTGAAAGCTAAAAAATGTTGAAACATGGGACATAAATAGCATAAATTAAGATCAGAACAACAGACCAGTAGTTAGAATAAACCACATGCTCTTTAGTATTCAAGTCTAAAACGTCAACGGGATAACTTAAATTGGCCCACAAAAAGCACAGCAGGCCAATAAACATTTCGTTTTTCCATAGATAGACGAATTTGCGGCTGTCCATAATGGATTTTATACCATGCTTATGAAAACGTTACGAAGCTGCATTATCGTCATCGACTGCTTCGCTCATGCGCTCTTCGCGAGTCTTCTTGCGATTCAATTTCCAAATCTGCAATGATCACACTCTTTCACTTCACTCATTACAGATTTCACTTGAATCCGCGCCAAAATCTGATCATGAGACCTTTTGAAAAAGGAAATTAGATATGTTAGATCGTTCACCAACCAAAACATATAGTATGGTTTGCATAGATGCCTTCAAAAAAAAAAACAGCACATTCACGGACCGCTCCGCCCAAGTGGTCCGTGAACTGCACAATCGGACCCTCCAAACACAAGGTTTTCATCAATTTTATGCGTTTTGACGCACATCATTGTAATCAGCGTGAGGAGGAGGTCTAGAGCTTGTTGATATCTACAATCCACATAACGAGGTGACACGCTCACATAGCAGAATTGATTTAGAAAAAGAACTTCTTCCCAACCAGCAAACTCTTTATATAGGGCAATCTATACTATTAGGTTGTTGCAAAATCGATGTCGGATTTTGACAGTTGATTTTGAATTGTCATAACTCGGCTGAATCTGAAGCTTTTCCCAAGATTAAGGTGTCATTTGAATAAGCGTATCTTCATCATCTTTCGGCCAAGTTTTGGTTCCATTGGATTTGGAGCCAAGCTTTTTGGAGTCAGCAAAATCTGCAAAAGAGTTTTGAGCTGAGGTATTTTCACGGCCTACTGTTCCTCCCAGGGATAGACCCAACTCCCTGAATTTGTGGTTATCTGTGAGGGAACAGTCCGCTGAGTAGATATATAAAGATGAGTCTCGATTTTCGCCTGCGCCTTTTTCCAGATCATTTGGAGTGCGAAGTGGGGTCTTTGCTGTCGTCAAACAGTCGTCGATAAGTCGAGAAGAATTCACTTGCCTAATTTTTTCACCGTGCCTATCCCTTCCGCGGCGCCACAAATATAAAAATAATATACCTCAAAGCTACCTCCGAGATACTGAACACATCCTCTGGTGATAGCTTCCACCAATGCTTCCAGAACGACGTTGACGTCATTGAATTTTAGCACATAACTCTGACACATTTATCTCCAAAACTGGATTACTTGGACCAACATTGGTCATCGGTCTTATTTGGCATTCCCTCCCGCCTATGTTGGTAATATTCCGCTTCCTAGCTGTTGCGTTGTTACCGAGTTTGAATCCATGATACAGTAAGGGACGAATTTTTGCTAACGACTACAGTTCGATTCACCCACGAGAGAGACAACAAAAGAGGACGGGTCCGGATGGGAATGAAATGGCAGAAAAAGGAAGAAATAAGCTTTCAAATAATACCAAATGTGCAACTGAAACATCGATTTCCTTTCCAGCGTACTAGGTTCGAAAATCCGACATCGATTTTGCAACAACCTAATAGATGCATGCGGCAGTAGCTCATCAGACGCACGCATCTATTTGTACAGCAACGAAGACAAACTAACTCGACATGCACATCCTAACTGAAAATATCGCGCAGACGCTGCGAAAGCGTGCGTCTTACGACTGAGGTGCGTCAAGGCTTCGACAAGGCATATTTTTCATATAGACACTAGCACGTCGAGTACACGCACTAAGCATAGATCGCCTTTATAAAGAGATTGGATCTAATGTGAACTCTAATCCTTCTTTCTGAAATGAGGAATTTTCTTCACGGAGACTGAAATATTCTACAAAAATGGCACTTCCGAAAATTCCAAAATTTCCAACATAAATGTATTCACTGTGTGATCACAATCATAGTAGGCTGTATTATTCAAAAAGAGTTGTTCCCCAATACTTTTTTTGTAGCGAAAAACTTTTTGTATTAATGCACGAACTGACCTGAATGTAGGATTCTGCAAGCACTATCATTTGTGGAAGAATCTCCTTGACATGCAAATCTTCAAGCTCAAACCATTTTCGTGATCCCTTAACAGTCAGTGAACCATTAGCACACCAGCAAAAATATGCAGGTAAACACACTTACGACATGAACAAGCTGGATACGGTAGGTTCCAGAATCAGGCTTGCCATCATGTACGACATTGGCAACCAGGTCGTACGTTGTGTACTTGTGATCGCCTCGAGTGTCTTCAGACAAGCAGTCGTACAGATCGACATTACTGCAATGATTTTTTTAGGTGCACTATGAGTTCTAACAAGCTTTGAGACTTTTCCAGCGTACATAGAAACTAAAATCGCCAAAACATTCACAATAATCTACACTTAATCCCAAGAAAACCCCAAGAGAATAAGAAATCCCAAGAAAACCCCAAGAGAATAAGAATATCTTAACAGTTGTTCTTATAGAACCATTGCCGAACACTGCTTGGGTACCCTAAAAACGATTAGTTTGAGATTTCTGCACACTGCAGAAGCTTCGATACGTTGGTTGGTCATTCAAATATGCAGGGATATCTCTCACACCATTACTTCCTACCTCCAACCCTGACTCATGGTGAAAGACAGTTCTTCAAATGCTTTGTATACAACAGTTGCTCTATAAGGTTTAACTAAACTGGCAAATCTTCCGCAAAATTCCACAAACCTGATTGGGAAATTGACAATCGTAGGATTCTTTTCCACGAACCACTGGTTCTTGTGAAACCTTTTATATGTTATGATGAGGTATTCGGGCAAACGCAGAAGTTCGAATCTTTTCATGATGTTTTCATTGTATGTTTTGTATTCCTAAAAATTTGACTATTGAGAAAAATTTCAATAAACGACTCTATGAGTAGAAACCTACCTTTTCAGTTGTTCCATTGAATTTTTGCAAAAGCGCGGTCAACGGAACCTGAGGAATAATATTTTGCATCTGTTCATCACGATATAAAGGAGCAGGGGGCAAATCCAGAGCAAGATAAAGGAAAGGCAACTCTTTCGCACTTTCTGAAATATCCACGACTATAAATCAAAAGCAAATGGAGCGACATCATCGTGCCACAAGTAAAGAAAATTATTAAACAATAAAAATCATAAGATATAACTGGAACTTGACTAACCATTATACTCCGGCAGTTGCAGCAGCTGCAGTCGTTGATGCTCTGTCGCTTCTGCAGGAATTACCCTTCGTGAATATTGTCGCATGCGACCTCGGAATATCCTGTAAACACTGATTAACATTACTACTCCAAGACGAAATACAGAATCCTTTTACCTGTAAATGATCGAAGAAGACGACTTCTGTGTTCCATTTAACGCTATGTGCAAGGTATTGAGGAGGAAGCTCATGAATTCGGCAGCATCACCTGAACACAATGTTATATTATTGCGAAACATGCAACAACCATTCTTTTTCGTCCATTTACAATGCCTCCTCTTCAAACAGAAGAAACACATAACGGTTCAGTTGAAATGGCGAGTTCCGCACAGATAAAGAACAACTTGTAGCCAAATTATAGTAGTTCCTTCAACTACTAATACATATAATAAATTACCGGAATTTTGCTCAAGCTATTGCGAAGCTACAGAGATCATGAGGTACTCAAAAATTATGGTATGTCAACGCAAGAATTTTAAAAACCTGGTAACGAAAACTCACCTTGCTTAATGAACTGGAACTTTTTGTCGGAACATAATACCGTTGCTTGGAGCATTTCATGAGGCGAAACGTGGGTTCGAAAAGCCTTCGGATTCCATAACTTCCTGCAAATACAATTATGACGCAAAAGTGAACGAAAATATTGCAAAGACTTAATAATACCTGATAAGCTCTCCGAACCTCTTCGGTAGCAAGCTTAGTTTATCACCTGGTGGCCGCTTTATCGACTCGTAGTTCTCCTCCCGGAGGAAGTAGTCCCGTAAAGGAGTTACATGAGACAATGCCTATGAAGGAGTTATTACTCGAGAAAAATCTGTGCATATAAACATTTCGAATTTGAATGAAATTCCATGGGAGATTCAGCAATAATTTCCAGCAAAACAAACAGCAAGCAAACTAGGTGAAGGCTAAGACAGCTACAGTGGGGTGGACAACTGTTTCATTCGAAAGCAACAAAATTAAAGAAAGAAATAATAAACAATAAAACTCACATGAAGAACCACGTTACAATAGTCATTGGCTTTGATATTGTTAAGGCCAACAACACCTGGGAAGTAGGTGGAGTCATCGTATGCTCTTGCCATCCTATGCTGGCGATCCAGACTGGCTATTAGTTCCTTCGTATATGTTGGTCTCAGAACATACTGAAAACATTGAAGTAAGTGTGCTCTTCGCCAAACAAGGTCTACAGCCTCGAAAACTCGGTAATGACAAATCTCAATGCGTGGGATAAGTCAGATCAAATTAATTAGAGAAGAAAATATGGGAGCTTTCAGGTGAAAACGGAGAGAAGGAAAAACAGAGGAAAATCAGGGCCCAATACGAAGTGGGGACACACCTAGAGGCAAACTTACACAGACTTGTCAACGATTATTCAGTTCTCTAGCAAATACCGGCGGAACAAATACAAGAAAAAAAGAGAATTCTTCAAAGGAAGAAAGTTGGACAGGAAGCAATACCTTGATGTCTTCAAGGGAGGGGTCATCAACTTCGTAATTGTCCGGCAAACAGTAAAACTTGAGAGTGTGAAGATTGAGGAAAACTCTATGGTCGGTGTCTAGCGAATGCGTGTAGGCATGTGTGTTCGTTCCACGGCCCTAAAAAGCAACACCTGCACTCAATGAATTCCACTAGACTTTTAAAACATATTTGAAACTATGCGAACCACGTTGATTTAGATTAAATTTTAAACAAAACCGTCTTGAATAACTGTGAATTAAATTAACTTTAAATCATCGAAACTCCTCTAAAACTATGCAAACAAAAAAAGATGAAGCATTACCTGAAAGTACTTTCCGCACACCATGCAGGCATACACATTGAGATGAGACAAGGACACCGAGCAAAGCTTTTCGAAGTCGAAATCCAACACCTTTCTGAACAACTTCTTAAAAATACTGCAGTTTTTGAAAGCACAGCATCACCTAAGCTAATGCTCAAAGTGCTGGCGTAGTTCAAATGTTCTCGATGTCTCAGATCTTGTGATAAAAATGAAGTCTTTCAAGAAAAAAAGGTTGCATGGGCTCAAGAAATGTTTTCAAAAGAAATGAAAGACTTAAATAGTCAGCTATCGATCAACTATGACTGCTTCAATATTGCACAACCTAACACAAAACTTAAGAGCCAAAGAATCTACTGCGAGGAAATGAATCTAGCTGTGGATTTCACTAATTTACAGTTTGAAGTCGACCTTGAAGATCTTGGATAAGGTGTCATCAACATTTGTGGTTAATCCAGACCCAGCTAATTTGAATGACTCTACTTCGAAATCACATCGGCTTCTTTAAAAAAATTTCAACAAAAAAAAGTCTCGGAGAAGCACTCCGAGGTGAAATATTGGCTGCAACAGTAATACGAATATAAGAACGGTCGCCTACCGCATAGAAGCAATGATCACTACGAAACTTTACAAAATTGAGTTCAACCATGACTTGATTTCATGACAGACGTTTCGATAAGGAATAATGGTGCAGAAAAAATCCAACTGCATAGAAAGTCACCTTTAATGAAGTAGATTGACCAAGGAAACATGTTAAAATACTGGGACTTTCTTTTACTTATCATCACAGATAGGATCGGGAGCGGAGACAGTAATCATTCCAACTGCCAATATATGTAGCATTCTTATACACGTTTCAGTGAAGTGAAGCAGAAGTATACCTTCACAGCAGAATACATGAACAACGCACCTATCTATAGTATCCAGATAGGGACAAGCCCTCGAGTTATGAGCTGGTTCACTTCCTCGGGCCGAAGAAGAAGGTCCATCAATCTCAGCGTCTTCTTTTGCCTGTGAAGAACAAATAAATGGAAGTTAGGTGGTGTAAATGAGCAAACAGCCATCGCATTAAAAAAAGGAAAGTAAATGTTCACAAAACAATTACACGCAGGGCGCAGCACTAGGTGGTCATTGACCACCAGGACTTAGTAGCATCCTGCAGATTCAAGAGGCTTAACACCAATGTCCGGGCGTAGCCAACCGCTAACCGTCTACTGAAGTTAGACACAAGCAGATTTCAGAAATACACGTTTGGAGAACCATAAAAATCGTGGCTGAAGATCACTGTGGTTCAACTATTACTCCATCCCTACCCTGCACCCTGGCGCGCTCCAGTGATAATCAGGTGTTGCTCAACGTGTAGGAGACGTATCATGTTGAAATTTTGAGTGTAGATACGCACTATACCAACACGTATCCACCCAAAGTGCCACACTTCGTTTTTGATAAACTGCCTTCGTTTTTGAAAAAAACCCGTCATTAATGGTCAAAAAGTGGTTTTTGACCATTAATGACGGTTTTTGTCAAAAACGAAGACGGTTTTTCAAAGATGAAAGATGCCACGTTGGGGGAGAGTTGATAGCACCTAGGCGCATTTCTTCGAGTTGACAGCTCATCGGAACTCTTCTTCAAACGAGAGAAATTTCCTGGAAAAGTTCCGGTTGTGAGAAAAAAAACGCGCTCCAGTGACAATTTCTTGTATCTGACAGGCCCCATAACGAGTTTCAACGAGTTCTGGCGGGATCAAACAGTTTCGTACTGAGATCGGTTTTTCGAGGATTTTAGCTTGAATATGGGATGAAACGGGCTGTCTTCGCTAAACAGTATGCATTTCTTGCTGAAACATCATTTGTCGTCTTCACTAACGGCTTCTAAGGTCACTTTTTTAAGTGCTACCTTCTTTTTCTGAAAGAACCCTAGTATATAGGTACTTAGAGGTACTTAGTAGCCCATTTCGGAATCCGAATGGACTTAGTACTCCCAAACCGACACTGACCACCTAGCGCTGTGCCCTGATTACATGATTAGACTGATTGATGGAGCCACATGATTTCATCTTTTTTTTTCATTTACATAAAAATTTCCACCTTTTCCAGTAAAATTTTCAGAGAAATTAAAGCAATGAGAAAAATAAAATTCATACCAATTGCTCGATGAGACGCATCCTCTCAAGCTCTCTAGCGGTTGGTTCACGCGCAGGCTCAACGACCTCAAACAGTAACTCACACTGAAGTGATGAAAGGCAAAGATGTCTCAAAAAGGATCTTGTGTTACCTCTCCTTCCTCGAGCCCATCGTCCTTAGGAGCACTCTCCTTACCGGAATCCTTTTCTTTCCTAGACTTCTCTTTATGGTTATCATTCTTGTCTTCCTTCTTTTTATTTTTGCCTTTGTCCTTTTCGCTTCTTCTTCGCTTCGTCTCGGGGGACCTAAACAGAACATCGGTACCAGTAAAGAAAAAAGAAAGTGGTCCACAATCGGAATGGTCTCGCCTGGATCGTGACTTCGATTTGTCCCTTCGTGATCGTCGATCCTTTTCCCGTCTTCTCTCGCGATCTTTCTCTTTATCCGGTTTTGATTTCTTCTCCTCATCATCGCGCTTCTCCTTATCTTTCTCCGACTTCGCCTTTTTCTCGTCATCATCATGTTTTTCTTTTTCTTTTTCCGTCTTCGATTTCTTCTGATCACCATCATCGCGTTTTTCCTTTTCCTTCTCCGACTTCGATTTTTTCACATCATCATCCTCATCGCCTTTCTCCTTTTCTTTCTGCGACTTCGATTTTTTCTCATCATCATCGCGTTTTTCTTTAACCTTATCCTTACCATTTCCTGAAAGGATGAGCTCAATGGACAATAATCAGCTACGACCAATAAATGGGACCTACTGCGACTATCTGAAGTTTTTGACGGACTCTCCTTTTCATCATCTTTCGATTTCTTCTTCTCAGAATCCTGTTCACTACTTTCGGTTCTAGCTTTCTTAGGTGGTGGTGAAGGAGATTTTTCTAAAATTTCACTACATTAAAGCCTCAAAGAACAAAGGGAGGAAGGGCCGATTTGATTCTTGGAATTGTCCAACGGACAACGTCATAAAAAAGCCGTTACCACTCTCTCTACTACCGAACTTGTAACAAGTAAGAGTGAGAAGTTCCACGTCTATCAATGAAGCCGGAAAAGACGAGACCGAGGCGTTGAAAAAGAAGCAGCGATAATCAAAAGCCTCTCTTTACAAATAGGCACAAATATGCATAAGTGATGAAGTTTAAGTAACCTTCGAAAGTCAGTTTTAATCATATCCTTCTATGCACTCTGAATCATCGCATCTACTTCTCCTTTTGCTGAGATTCTTGGTCTCTTGGCATTAACAAGTTACTTTTCTCACGAGAATGCTTACTCTGTTTCCCCAACTATTTCTGTTGTCCCTTTCTTTGTTTGCCTTTATACACTATTATGATATATTCCGGCGTGACCATTAGTAAGGGTCAAGCGTGCTACGATTGTTTATCAAGGGAGTCGTATTGATGGGGGAAAGGAGGAGTAGCGGGGAGGGTCGTCATGGTGGTGGGGACAGATGGAGTGCTGGTGGGGGAGGAGCTACTTGGTTATTTGTGGGAAGTGGAAAATAGATAGGCCGAATGAGGCCAGGACACAATATTATTCACGTTATCGTTGCCGGTCAAGAAGGGCGAAGAGTTGCTGTAAATTTTTCAACATCACCACGCCTAATTTTACCACATGTAGGCTAGGTTCCGGCTTTCCATTCCAGCATGGCTAAATTTCAGTTTCGCGAGTTTCTCCCGCGAAAAAGCATCCATCAAAACCATCTTAAGTCAGTTATCCAGAATTATAAATGCTCTATCAAATTAAGGTAGCTAGTGAAGAGAGGGCAAGACATCTGGGCACTATTCCACTTCCACAGGCCCAAAATCTTCAAAAAAAAATTTTTTGGCTGAAACTTTGCATAGAAGGGTTAATTGAGGTGCTGAACACGAAAATCGTATCCGTTTTGTACCGTAACCCCATTTTCATAGGGTGGCGGTAGGTATACGGTAGTAAATTGGGAGAGAATCCTCATTTTGGGTAAAACGCCAAGAACAACCCCTCTATGCAAAATTTGAGAGGATTCTGTGAGGTACCGTATCCATAGTACACCTACCGTAATCCTACAAAAATGGGGTTACGGTACAAAATGGATGCGATATTCGTGTTCAGCACCTCGAATAACCCCCCAAGCAAAGTTTCAGCCAAAAAAAAATTTTTTTGAAGATTTTGGGTCCGTGAAAGTGGAATAGTGCCAATAAATAAATAAATAAATAAAGGAA
>KN743297.1:0-13972 GCA_000816745.1 Ancylostoma duodenale | reverse complement strand
GTGTAACACAAAAATGTTTAATTTAATGAATCACCCTTGAAAGGCAGAAGAATCAAATACGAAATAGCAGTTTTTCCCAATCAAAGGTATCGTGCCTTCCTTTATTCTTATTAAGAATTATTTAACTATGGCTCTACGATAAAACATTATCTTTTATTTTTTATCACTCTGAAAATAGCTAAAACACCAGTAAGTGCAAAAAAAACTTGTTGCTTCCAGAAAATATTGTTTTCTATCCGCCTAGTAGCTCCCTGGTCAAACTTTTTTCTGGGACTGAACAAAAGCTTGTGGACTACTGTTGTAAAAAAGCTGCGTAATTCTTATGCATGGGTATACATATGCAATAATCGTGGAAAACCAGGATTTCGACGGAACAAACATACGCTACAATGTGTACGCAAATTAAACGCGGTACTCACGAAAATCTTCCCTTCTTGAATAGGTCATTTACCGTCTGGGAGTGTCACCTACCTGCGGAATTATTGCCGTGGACGCTAATGTCACTGTGGCCCTTTTGATGTCTGCTCGCGCCAGATTACACATGCCCGATCACTTGCACATGCACTCCTGATTCTCCCGTGGTGGGACCCACGAACGTCAAGAAACTCGCAGTCATGCAGATGAAAACGGCAACCTTTTTCGTGGACTTTTCGCTCATTTCACGCCAAATCATGATTGACTTGTACGTCCTTTAAAACCTCGGAGTTTGACGAAATCTTCGACACAAGGAGTGCTGCCTTTGAAGTGCATGCGGTAGCCCAACTCGCACAGTAATCTTTGGTGTCCCACCTAAGTACACAGCAACGCTCCAGTAGTTCCCGGAAAGGAACTCGCCTCGTGAAGACTTGCTCTGGCCCCACGAATAATATGTTTCTTCAGATTTTGCTTTCTTCCTACCCTGCTTCGGTTCTTAGTCCCTTTTTTAGGATATCATTCGCAGACTCCACCCCATTACTCGTTGACTATCAATGTTATGAACTTCAATACTAGGCGGAAATGACTTGTTTATCCCATTTTGGCCTAACATGTGACAACTCCTTCCTTTTCAGCCTTTTAAATTATAAGCTCTCAACGCCGGCTGTAATTATCATCTCACTTCCTGTTTTCTCGAAAATTCAAGTTCACCGCAAAATGTGCACTCGTTCAAATTATTATAATGAAGAACACGCTCTCTCTCAGCTTGCACACTCCTGCAAATACGTAACTAACATTTCGGGTCCACATGCGGGGCGGTACATCCTGCAACCAATAATTAATCCCCTGAACGTTTCTGGGAATCAGTACGATACATAGGCGTGTTCATACTGTGACGTAAAAGTCAGGATCTATGTGGTTTTTTTCATTCCAACAGTCTTGAGGAGGTGCATGGCTTAATATAGGGCGTGTTCAATAACTATGAAATATCCCCCTCCCTAACAAAGTTTCCATCACTGGCTTTTATGCGGAGTTTGTAAATTTTTTCTTCATCACCATTGTGACATGGGATATAACATAACATCAGTACTTCTTTACTCTATTTCGAGCTTTTATCCGCCTCAGTTCCAAATATCCTAAAAACCACAACCCCGGGGTTTCAGATGGGGTTCCCGCTTACCCCGCAGCCAGCGCTGGACGCAGAAAGTTCGAAAACTTAGTCATTCGAAAACTTAGTCATATGTCATCTGTTATTAGAGTAAATCCGAATGGATGCTCAAATACAACACCTACGTATACAGCTAACTACTGTGAGCTGAATTCAACTCAGTGCAACTTCCTAATAAGGACATCAGTGGGTATATTCATTATTTTGTCCACCATTAATAGATTTACTGTGCATCCCCAAGAGAAGTTAGTTATCCGCTTTCAACACCAGAAGATATTCTTGCATATCGAAGTGTGCACAGCAAGAGTCGTTGAATTTTTGCCGTTGTTACAGCAGGAGCTCGACTCCGCTGCTCCAGAAAACCATGGACTACAAGGAAAAGACCTGCGTCGGGTAGTGCTTGAGGTCAGTGCCGGACGCAGAATGTGGGCGGGAGGTGGTGCGTGGGAAAAAAGTGGGGTTGCCGCCGATTTGGGGACGCACATAGGAAATTAAGCTAATAAACATTAGTTGTGATAATAGATAATTAATAAAAATATTTTAACCCATTGACGACCGCGCCTTTTTCGTACGTTTCCACATCTCCTCAAGTTTCAGCTCCTTTCTCTGCTCGAAAATTTTTATAAAAATTCCATTATAGATTTTTATAATCGCGATGACTTATAGGTATTATTACATCACTATCTAAGTAAAGTGCTGAAACCGTTAAGACTTAATGACAGCTCAAACTGAACCATGCGGAAAGAGGCGCGGCTCACCGGTGAGCCGCGCGGTCGTCAATGGGTTAAGAACAATAATAAGAATAAACGATTGACGAATAAACTAATACAAGATTTCCATTTGTTTTACGAAGTAATTCCAAAAATTGGCGACGCGTTCTCGTATCCCCCGCCCCCTCCCCCGCGTCCGCCACTGTGGCCAACGGATTTCTCATTGTGGAAGCGGAGGGATGTTCAGTCGACCCAGAAATGGAAATGGACTTCAAAGTTCCCCAACTTTTCATTACTTGACGCTCATAAGATTGTAAAAACTCAGAAAGTAGTGTGCATGAATGGGTTTGTGACCAGAACATCGTCGAGTGTGTTCGGATGTTCGTCAAACTTCAATAAGGACAAAAATAGAGAAATTATTTATGCAACAACTAAATATTACGTTGAGGAGAATTAATGGAAAAAGCGGCATACAAGTCAGATTTTCATCTGTAACTTCTGAGACTTTTTCCCAGTAAAGGGCGGAAATGGTGAAACCCACTTATTTGTATTGTAAAGTAATTTCAAAAATTTGGCGACTGATTCTCGGGGGAGGGCCACTCGCCCTGTTCTCTGCATCCGCCCTTGCTGCTAGCAAGCATATACTGGCGTTTATTAGGCGGCACGAGAGCACAGAACTTAATAAGACACTCGTCAGCGGCAGCAGGTCTGTGAAACCAACATAAAGATGACATTTTGATTACGAAGCTTCTGCCGTCAAAGGAAAATATTATCATCTCTGCACTGTTGTATATGTCATTTCATATTCAATCCTATCCAAAATTTTGTGTTGAAGCTAATGGCGAAGGTGGACTAGATGGATTTAAATGCAACTGCTAAACTCGCTTCTTCTACATAGACTGCAGCTCTGACAAATTGCTTATAGCTTGCATGTACCTCTATCGAATCCACGGATGCTGTCATTTATCCCTTAAGCCCGTTCTGCTACGACTGCGAGGCATTTATCTCCTGAGATTAGTGTCAGAATGATTTAAAAACTTGGTTCTATTGATTATCTGGGCCTTTTTTCTTATACCTTCCCAAATGTAATTGCTAGTGGAACCAATTATATTAGGATGAGTCGAAAGTTCTCAGACAAATTGACAGTATTTTCATTTATCCTACAATTTTTAACATTACCATTTGAATTATGTCCCATTGGCATCGATGGTCTTCTGCCAAAGCTCAGGCAAATCTTAGATGCTCTTGCTCCAAGGAATTAGGTAAATTTACTGACTAGCCTGGTAGTTTCTAGGAGTTACATGTGTACATGTATCCTCTGCCTTGGAAGTCTCGCTCCTCTTCCGACCCTATGTATGCCCTTCCATTTTCTTGCGTTCATTCAACGTCAGCATCACTGAAGCCCAGAAATTAATGAGAAAGCTCATTGCAGTAGCGAAAAGTATGTAAGAACAGCTCCAAGTTGACATTTTCCTTCAGCATTTCAACTTCGCCCAGCGTGTTGCCATTTTCAAGCGGAAATTTGTTGACGTACCGTTTTCATTTCACTTTGTGTTTATGCTTTTACACGAGGATTGTGCTTCCAAACATCAGATCTCGACATTTAGTATTTAGAATGCCTCAACCCGGAACGGGAATTATTCCGCAAGAACGAATGTCAAAATGGAAATGGCATGCTGTCTCTGTGCTGCTGCAAAAGTCGTTCCGGGAGCGAATGATCAAGTTCTCGTTCAATTTATCAACAAAAACATAAATGCATCTTTTTATTAGGTTGAACTCAAAATTTTATGCTGAAGTAGAGCCAGAACTCATAGAAAAATGGAACGATCCTGGTCAGCATGTGGAACCTTAAAATTAAATAATGAGCAGAAAATTCATCTTCAATTTTGACTTCGAAATAAATGAAAACTCAATAAAGGTACTTATTCAAGCTGGGTTGGTGATCTCGATCAGTACATACAAGGAAAAGTTCGGACGGTGTAGAGTAATGCATTTGTAAGAACTCTTTTTCCGACTTGTCTCCTTCTTCCTTGCGGCATTTTCAAACCACTTCCAAGGAAATCCCCAGCTCGTTGTTTTCTACAGGTCATAATATGGGACCACGTAAATTTTTGAGCAGCAAGATGGCCTTCAAATCCTATTCACTTTCTTCTTCCTCATTCTTTGAAAAAAGCATGTGATAAAATACATATAAACGTTGATTTCCACGTTTTTCTGCGCGAGTGGAAGGGATTGGAAAATTTTTCAATGGGACCCTCCTGCAAAGTTCCGCATGCAACGACATTGAACAAACGAAACAAGCAGCATTGAGGGGGAAGACGACAATTATCATTAGAGCGCGCCATCGCAGCATCGACTTTCTGGAATAAATATGATTGCTGTGCACCAGAAACAAAGGACATCCGGAGATCATTTGTGAAGCACACCCAACAGGGATACAGATGTGGACATGCTTCATTGAGCTCAGAAGCAAGAGGAAGAAACTTGGCCAAAGTCTTGAGTAACTGCAATAACGATGTACGGAGGGCTTCATCTTTAACGCAGGTAAGTAAATTCAGGCATACATAAGTGTTTTCATCACAATCGACCATTGTTATTCTCTTATTTCATTCCTCATTCTCTTTTCCCACTCACTTCCTTGATGTATCCTTAGAAACAGAAATTAAGACGCAGAAATGAATGGCCTTTGAGAATAATTGGAAGGAAAGGCTTTGGTTTTTCATTACAGGCAAAGCCTGTTTTTCGTTCATTCATCTAAATTGAAATCTCACCTAATTCTCTCTGTCTCTTAATGCCTAGTCTTGCCTTGCATCAAACCGCCAATCCACCGTGCACTAATGCCACCAAAACAGCCATCTCCGATTAGAGCGCAAACATTTCGTTTCTTTGCCCTGAGTAACATTGAAAAAATTATCACTTTCCCAGTTTTTCTGTGTTTAGGCTCCTTATTCCATGGTAGAGGAAATCAGTTGGGGATTTCTTGATTTGTTACTAGTGGTTAATCTTCTTGATAACATCAATTTGTGTAGGGAGTCCCAGCGTTTGCAGGAATAATCCAAGGATTGAAGGTGTCAAACTTCACTTTGTTCACTCATTGAGGCTAATGCTTTCACAACTCATAATTGACGGGGTACATGCGTAAGTTGATAACCTTGTAGCTAATTAAGTTCAGAGAATGTACGGTAGTTAAATGTATTGAATTAAACAAATTTAATTTCTGAGAATGAGCACTGGAAAATGTGTTCATAGCTCATACCTTGTCTTGGGTCACTTACAACCTTCAAAATTGTGTATTTGTTGTCCTTATCTCAATAGTCCAGCTCTCTTTGATCGTGTTCCATGGGATCATGCTCTTGAGAAGAACTCTTGCAAAGGAAACAAAAGTTTATTGAATTTGGGGCATTGCTGAGTCGATGCATCCAAACTCCACCATTATATGTTTATTCATTTATTTATCTGTATATACTATACTCTCAACACTAAACACGAATATAACAAGCATTTTGCGCAGAATCATCGACTTTATTGATTTATTGATTTTATCGATTTTTCTAATTTTGCTCGAGGACGGGTAAGTACATACATGTCTATTGGGGTTTTCAACACGCTAAACACAAGAAATGACGACCATTTCGAATATTGTCGGCTTATTGATTTGTTGATTCAATTGATTTTTCTTCTTGCTCTTGGTGACGGATGGGGGCATGAATGCTGGGGTTCTCCGATACGTTCAACGCTAATGTGGCGACCATCGTGCAAAGGGCACAGATGTGATCACTAGATATTGGGGACTACTAAGTCCAGTCACACTCAGAAATGGCTTACTAAGTACCTACATATGTATTGGAGCTCTTTCAGTAAAAAAATGAAGTGAACAAGAATAATATCAATAGCTTCTACTAAAGCTCAACAACGAAATTTCAGCTAACTCGTAACGTTCGTGAACATCTTGGTGCAATTTCTCTCCAATTCAAGTTGGACCTCTCGAAAAACTAATCACGGCCAGGAACTGTCGGAACCCGCTAAAACTGGTTCGAACTTGTTAGGGGACCTGTCGGAACAAGAAGATTGCCAATGGAGCACGTTTTTATCCGAACCCCTAAAATTTTTCAGGAAATTTCTTTAGTTCGAAGGAGCGTGTTGATGCGCTGTCAACTCCGTTCACTTTATATGTATTATATGAGGGTGTTCGGCAAGCCCGAGTCTATTTCTGGTAGGATTGACCCAGTCGCAGCTCTGACGTCTCTCAGACGCACGTTAGAAGCACGCGTTCGCGGCTTTGACTCTCATTTTTCTTCAGGGTACGCATGTACCGTCGGCTGCCTTTTAGAGGAACTTCTTTAGAAGTGGGAGAAAGTGGAAACTGTGGCCATCTAGTATGAACCATAAAATCAATCTGTCGATCTCATCACATCAACGGACGCTGGAACTAAATTCCCCCAAATATGTTGACGCCTACTAAGTCCTGCTTGTGAATGACCACCACGTGCTGTGCACCGATCGTGCACGAAGTTATCGATTAATTGGCATTATCGACTTTTCGCTTCTTTGCAGGAGGAGAAGGGTTTCCGAAATTATTTGGCATGGTGGTAGAATTCCCGAGCGAAGCCGGGTATGCCGTCTATGTAGTCATTCTACTATTATAGTGTACACATGTACATATTCTCTCTTTTAGTCCCTGCATTCTGATTTTGTGAATGTACGAATGTTCATCTATTCTATTATTCGTTTATTTATTTATTTATTTGTACCATTATAGCGGGGCTATTTGTATTTTTTTGTTTCAATTCCTATATCCTACTGAACTCTTGCATTCTTGTTTGATTGCTAAAGTTGTCTTGAATTCAGGGGGTGTGAGAAACTTTTCTTCGCTCGACTCACGTTCCAGATTTTCCGCTATTCCGTCCAGAGTCCTAAAATGTAGAAAAATGAAGCATAGAAACAATAACGCCTATTTTCCTCCACAGAGAGCGAAATGACATCGAAGCGATCGAGTATCCACCATCGTCGTGTAACGGTTTTTACGCTTTTACCCCTTCCGCCTGCTCGATCACTTCTTTATTACTCACCTTTATGTTTGGTGGAGAAATGAATTCTTACTGTTGGCACAAGGGCAGCTGTTACCTACGCTATTACTGAAAACGACTTGGCTTAGGTTCCTTGTACACTTCAACGACCACAGCCGAATACTCTGGAAATGGGTGCCACCTGCTAGGAATGAAACCTTATTTTACTTCCTTAACTGTTAGCCCGACTGCTACAATTGGCTTCGGCCGCAAACCATATGAGATCCTGCTTGGAGAAGTTCTTGGTAATGCCAACAAATTCTAGCAAATTGTTTGTGAGCAGTTGAAAAACATTAACAATTCAAGACCATGACGAAGGTGTTGCAGAGTGCCTGAAGCGCTAAAGGAACGCTGTTAAGTGACCAATAGCTTAAAATTTCGATGTTTCGTATTCGATCCTTTGAAATCATTTCCGAAAATGAGAGCTCTGAGGATGTTCAAGCGAAGTCAGAGTCCGTATACGGAGAATTTCTTCTTTTGATCTCCTGGAAGACACTTCAAATATTATAGTACTGGGTACAAAGAGAATCGAGGATTAATCTACAGATGAACAAGTTCAAACTTACATTGAATAAGTTCCAGCTCCCATATGAATCTGTTCCCTACTTTATTATTATTATTTTTTCCACGAGGCAGAATGGGGGTGAGGTTAGCATCGTATGCAGAGGCAGTAGGGGTGGTGACGCATTTGATTCTAAAATGTTATAGTATTCATTACTTTCGGGATCGATAATTTACTTATTGTATGCTTGGTGTGGGATAAGCGATAAACATCTCAGATTAGCTCTGAGCAGATGGTCACTCCCGAATAGTGTTTAATCAGAAATTCAAAGACGTAATGATCTCAAAGTATTAAATTTAGGTCATTGTATCAATGTAACATAAGTACTTGTGTATTTCGTGATCAATTATTTAAGCAATATTTCAAAGTGTAAGGACTCGAACGAATGAAAAGAAAAGTTTCCTGCCCTTGGAGGGAATTTTCTTCGTACAACCCATCGGACAGGGCAAAGAGGTTCGTCTTATCTGTTGCAGGGATGCAAATGTTGATGATATTACATATGTAAATGTGCTGCGCATATGTGCACTTAAAATGGTGTTGAACAAATTATACAGATTCATTTCAATTGTTTCCGAGTAAAATGCTGCATAATGTTTGTTGAAATGGATATTTAATAGTCTGTAGCTCTCTCTTTTCGTTTCCTATGGCGTCTATTCTTTAGAACTGCTATTTCTTACCTAGGCAATCGCACCTAAGGCTTTTTTAGCTATTCATTTGACCATTTCGGTCATTCAAAAGTTGCTTGTTATGCTCTAGTTTTCAGTGCTAAATTTCCGCCCATATGACAAACAGTCCTTTAAAATGCTCTAAAATGGAGCTCGAGCTTTGATGCCCAATGTGAACCCTCTGCTGAGCTTAACTTAATGTCATTGAAGTTGTTTCATCGAACAGCTGATCTTGGAGCTATAAGCGTTTTTCCAACTGGGTGGGCTTGCCCACTATCTGCTCTAGCTCAACCTTGGTGGTTCTACTAGTTAGTGGGGTATACTCCTGTACCGAAGTCTCGGCTTCAATGACTCGTTATTGGACTAATCACGCCCAGGAATTTTTGGCTTGTGGGGTATCAATGAGTAAGTGGCCAAAGCAGGCTGGTGGAAGAGGGTAAGGGTAAGGGGACACAGGTAGCAGAATTTTTTTTCTAAAAGGTATTTCACAAAATCATTGGAAACTTTATATCAGCTTATTTTGAATTGCTCCTTATTATTACTCGTTAGATCTGTAGATATTTATTATCAGTCATTTGATATCATTTGATATTAAAATTAATGGTTTTAGCATTTTAATATTTCCATCCTGGTCCACTCCCCGCTCCCGTTTTCTACCACGTCTCCCCCCCCCCCTCTTCCTCCCCTGGTCTAGACTTTCGGCGCTCTCCCCACTGCTATAAACCGGCATACAATCCTATTTTGATATCATTTCTCTTGACAATGAGCTCTCTTTGGATCTTACAATAGGGAATCATTGTTGTTCTAACTTTCTTCGTTCCTATCATTATCCGCTGATTTCTTCCAGAGGTTTACTTTGTGATAATTGATTGAGGCCCCTTCTTGTGCAGTAATTGAGTGTTTTAATGAACATTGATAATTTCCAGCTCGTTCACGTGTAGAACAGCAACATTTCGTGGAAATTCCAATAGTGAACCAGTACTTGATTTGCTCATTGTCATAGTCATTCCTAAACTTGTCACGTAGATGTTCTGCTCATAATTGCTTCAAAAAAACCTGCAAAGGAGAGAGTTAATAGTTAGTTTTTTGACACCTTTATGCTGACGAAGTCGGGCTTCGACTGTCGAAGTAAAATTTAGCCTCTGAGATACAATCGCTCGGAAATGCTCACAAGAACTTTTGGACTATATATCCGACTAAATTTACGTGAATGTGCTAAAATTCATTCATATTCATCTTGTTTTCGATAACTGGGGACAAATATCTAACAAACCGACTCAACCACCCACGGCTAAATTTGATTTCTTGCAGAGCACTAGAAGTTACATACTCATGCCTTGCGAAATCCAGTATCAGAGAATAGTACTGCTTTTTGCTTACCTCTGTAAAACCCAAAAGAGGAGCACGAGCTGGAAGAGGGGTAATCAAGTTTCTGCCTCACTCCTAGATTGTTGATCAATTACAGATTCTCTGTTATTCAATGATTGTTGGAAGAAAGAAGTTTATTTAAATGCTCAAGACACTAGAGAACTTCCTACATACAATGTGCAGCACTAGTAAGCCTGTAGATTTCAATGTATTCCAGGGACACGAGCTCTTCACTACACCTCTTCCTTCTTCATTTCTTGTTTTTTTTTCCGAAGTGGGAACTTGTCAAATTACCTCGGGGTGAGGGAGACTCCGGCGAGCGCCACTGCCCTCGAAAAACTCTCCTCACCGCTTTTTCTTTTTATATTAACGACCAGCATCCTCTGTCTCGATATCCCCAAGGAATTTGTTGTCCGTTACTCCCATTACTGAAGCCATAGCACAGCACTTTTTTTGCAGTATGTTGTTTTGAGTACCATGCACATCTCTGGGGAATTTTTCATTACCCCGGTCAGAACTCCTCGCGTTCCACTTCAACTTTTTATTTGTTCTGAAGCTTTATAGTGCATCAAAGTATCAAAACAAGTCCTTCAGGTAAATTAGTAGTCAGCGGCGCCGAGACACATGCCGCAAGCGGGAACTGCTTTTGAACTTTTCACTAATAAGTGCCGCAGCAATTGGCGGTTGACTAAAGACTACTTCCATTTAGATTTTATTCGTGTAAACACTGGAAAGAAAACAAAAAGTAACAAAATTATTAACTGTAGCTAATTATTAGAACTGATTCCGGATATGTTCTTTGGCTGCTGTTCTTCCAAATAAGTATATGAGAGCTCGTTTATGTTGTTCTGCTCCTCGATACACCTACTCAGAATCCCAAAACAAATAGCTGACAAACATTTGGCGAACAAGTTTCCCTTTGCAATTGACCAACATGTTTCTTTCCTGAAACTTGTTCGCTTAAGCTTGTTGACATCTTGTTCTCGCCTTTTCTCGTCGGCAAGTTGCTAGGATAAGCGGTTGCTAGGGACTAGTTTTTGGATGCCCACAGGCTTCTGAAGAATTGGGGCTCGAAAAAAGTTTTTTTCCCGGTAGTTTTACACGGAAACACTCATACCATTGTGATAGTCACCTCCAGGAGATTTTTGCACGTGAAAATCTCAAAACGGTGGGATGGTGCCTTTCTGAGCTGGGACGGTTCCCTGAGTTCATGCACTCCCTTTGTTAGGATCGAATTATAAGTGGATAGGCGTATTATGTTCCACTACTCTAAATGTACAAAAACTAAATTACAGTGCATAGAGGTGAAGGTTGAAAGCAGATTCGACAGTCTTCTTTCAGAGCAAATCACCTAGGATCCGAATGTTTCGTGTATGTAATGTACTTGAAATCAGGATACTAGATCAGGAACAATTGCTAGTGAAAGTTTAACGTCAGTGGTGCATTAGGAAACATGCTACGAATGGAATGAATGCTTTGAAATACGTGTGTGTTCATGGCATAGCTAACATAGCAGTTACTATTTGCACATCACTAGTGAATCTCGCAGGCAAACAGCTTCTTTCTTCCAGTTTCCCTGCCCTTTGAACACTTTTATTCTTTAAGAAGTTTCTAGAAAGCCGTAGCTGTTTACAGGATCCGCGCGTCCTTTGTAGAAAGCAAGCTTGTAGAGAAAATTTCTCTTCAAGCTACAGAGCAGATCCTGTAGCTAAACATCTCTGTGCGCACATAGCAGGAAGTACAATAGTAGTATTATAATGGCTGATTAGTGGCTGCTGCAGATGTTCGATCAAGTAACGTTGCCAGCTAGCAACATTTGTGGCGAGGATGTGATTGGATTATGGTTCCGACATCGTTCTTCTTTCAAACTTTTGCCAGGAAATGTCGCGAGAAGGTCACTGAACTTAAATGCCAGAACTGCCTTTGAACTTGAAGCTAGGGGCCCAGCTCACATTCGTGTTTGAGGCAATGGCAGTCCTGCATCTCCTCGACACGCTGAATCCAGCGGTATAGTTAAATTGTCTCGAAACGGTCTTTAAACCCGTCTTCCGGGATGGGGTCTGTATCTCCACCAGGTGGAATGAGGTGGGCCCCTGCTTTTGACCCATTCGCAGTAGTAGGTGGCATATACTATATACTATATTTATATTTGAACTTTTCATCTGCGATGTTTTTAGCAGTATCGATACCCAAAAAGGAGTTGTTTCTGCTTTGTGGAGGGATCACAGTCTGAAAACTGCCAGGAGGAGCTACTAGAAATGAAGGTAAACTCCATAACAGAGATTCTGTGGGGTCAACGTTTTCCAGAAGATGATAAACTTTTTCACCTGCTATATGTCCTAATAAATGAGATTGTTCGTGGATCAGTTCTCGTGCAATGGAAGCTCCCACATGCGTTTTTTCCCAGAGATCCAAAGATTATAATATGTGCTGTCGAATTTTCCCTGCAAATCCAATTTTTTTGAAGACTCCTCGTACCCAAAAATTCAGCTGCCTTCAAAGTCGTCCTTCTTAGAATTTCCTTAGAGACCCATTCACAATTTCTTTAAAGACCCTCAATTTCTAAATCCTGGATTCCTCTAGAAATTCCAATTAGAAACCGGGTGAATTCTGTAAACAACATGCGATGATTGAACAAATAATTTACGGAAACCTCCATAAATAGCTATACCCTTTGATCACTGCTACTCAGAAAAACCACCTTGCGGAATAAGAAATAGTCTATGAACATTTTTATAAACAGCTGTTTTGTTATAATAACAAGAAGGAAACCGAAATAATATTAAGAGCTTCTAAATCACGCTTTTGTCCTTTCTCCTGAGTCACATTCCTTTCAGAAAGCAGCTGGATCACCGTTACTGCTTTGGTCATCGTAACAAATTATGTTTTACACCTGTTTTCCTGAAAATTCTACCATTTATTATGACGGCATTAATCAAATTATTACGATTCCACTGGATGCACTCAGTTAGGGGAATTGCTAAGCTTACTCTTTGCTCATTAATTAATCGCTGGTAGTCCTTAGAAGACAACGCGGTCATTAGTATGCCCAATGATTCCGTTGTAGGTAATAATTGGTGGGCGGGGCGTCACAGTAGTATTTAACACGGCCTAACTGCATGAATGAGTCTAGACTTAGAACCCCAAAAGCAACCTGTTGACAAGCATTCGGCGGACAAGTCTCTGATCGCATCTGAAACTTGCTCACCCCAGAACTAGTCGACGATTTGTTTTCCCCTTTTCTTGTCAACAAGTTGTCGGTCCAAAACTTGTCTGCAATTTGCTTTGGATCTTTCTTGCCGACAAGTTAGCGCCAGTTTAAACTTACCGACACCTTGTTTCCACCTTTTTCCACTGACAACCTGCGAATGCCTTAACTGTCCTTTGGCTGGTAGCAAATGCTTTTCAGAAATGGGACATACCGACCATGTCCTGTTGTCCTCAACGGTTGCATGGGTGATGGCACTTGACTCTATGTTGTCGCCAAGTTGTTCGGCTGGAAGGTTGTCCACAACTTGTTGGGTCGAAAGCTTGCTGTCAAGTTGTTTTGTGGGAAACTTGTTCTTGGATACCACGGTGACGTCAAACCCCTCGACAACAACGATTTGCTAGTAAAAGGTTGTTTGCAAGTTGCTTTTTGGCAAAGGTGGGCCGACAACTTGTTCTTGGGGCTCTGAGGACCCAAGAAAAGGCAGCAAATGTTTAACGAGCTGTTTTTTCATCCATTGCTTCCTCCAGTTAAATCGCAGTATGATCGTATTGTTCTGTATTGTCTTGATTGCTATATTGAAGGTCAGTACACAGCACAATAATGACTTAAGTGCAATGGAATTTGTAAAGTGCTACAATCGAATATTCCAGCATTTCTGGATGTGTTTGAAAGCGTGATATATCAATTAATTGCTCACCTATTGTATTTTTCACCTGTGCACACAGCGTACAGTTTCTGTGACTGAGTGTTCTGTGAGCTCTAAATTGACAGCACACAGAGTTGCACATAATCTCACGTAATAATGCGA
>KN743241.1:0-13513 GCA_000816745.1 Ancylostoma duodenale | reverse complement strand
CAATATTGGTTTTTTACGAGGGGAATATTTTTTTTTACAGCGTACTACTTTTATTACCATGAAGAAACGATGGTTTATGCGGCGTTGGCCTTTTCGATCATCTTCGGCTTGTTCCATGAATTCTGTGGAGGATGGTTCACAAACGACATCTTAGCGTTCTCCTCCATTTACATCGCGTGCTCTAGGATACAGGTTATTTTCCATATCTTTTCCCTTTGTTTTCTGAGCATTGTTTGGAAAGTGTTCAGCGTTATAACTATGTCTTAGACCTAAATTTTTAGGCTGTGAGCTACCAAACTGGTGTGATTTTGTTAGTGGGAATGGCTGTATTCGATATATTTTGGCTGTATGTGGTAGATTTGCTGAGTAAGTTATATCCATTGGTGTCATCCTTGTTTGGTTTTGGCAAACTGTCTGAAAGTATGACTATTGTTACTGCTTTCATTTTGTTTAGATGCTTCGAATTTTACGTCAGCATTCTTATTCTACTTGCATATTTTAAGGCACCGTCACCAGAGAATGTCGAGCACCTCTAATGATCATGATTCCTAGAGACCATCGAGGAAATAAGCAAAGCCTTGCTGCGTTGGACATCATTGTACCAGGTCGAATCTGTTGATTTCTATAGTTGATAATTTATCTAACTATGCGTCTCAATTTAGGAATATTCCTTAATGTGGTGCAGAAGTATAGCTCTATGTACGATCCTGGGCTGTTCACGGCCACGTACGCTGCAGTGTTTGGTGCATTGACCATAACGATGATCTTTGCTGTGTGGAGGTAAGTTATGCTCTCGAAAGCAAGTATTTCTCCCAGCAATTCATTATGCTTTTCATGTAATTTAAGGACATAGAACTTTAGTGCAGGGCTGAGATTGATGAAGCGGAACCAGGCTAGGAAAACAATTTTTGCGTCCTAGCATTTCGTAGTCTACACGGTGATGATTAATCACACTAGCCATAGTGGGTTTGGTTGGTGGTCGTTTCATGAATCCCAGCTCAGGTGTTCGACATTGCCTCCTACTTGGAAATGTTTTATAATATTGTTTTCAGTACTAATGCGCGCTAAGGTTCAGCGTCTTTGCACTGAAAATTTTTCTGAAAAACGAAAAGTTGACGAAATTCAAGAAAGTATGGTCTGGAAAGGTGTGAAAAACTGAGAAATATAATACCTGACAGAAAACGTTACCTTACCTGGGAACCAATTCTAGTTTGGCTTCTCGAAGAGAGCCATATGAATTACTCATTTGAGGTTTGGCCTATGTTTTAAGATGACATCATCATCCATCTAGTATGGATATTTCGTTGAGACCGATTTTATTCTAGTAATGTCAGTGTAATGTGAAACTGGAACTTGTCTTGTAACGGGGAAGTAACGTTCATCATATTCGCAAGATTCTCATGATCACATGATCGATGTCAAAGATTGTGCGACTTAATTGAAATTTCCGGTCACACGCAGGGTGTCCGGTCTGTCACAAGATTCTAGTCTTTGTACAATAAAGAGTTGAATATTAAGAAGTACTCTGATGAATGTGCAGCAGGGACGCAGCTCGAATAGTGAGATGCGTCGAGCACAAAGCCTGGCAAATCTTTTCCCAGTTGCTGCAATCCCTCAATCGAGGAAAGCTTGAACAGCAATCAGGGGTAGCATGGCAGCAACAGGGGGAGCATGGCAGCAACTGGGAGCCACCAGGCTTTATATTCGACGTATTACATTGTTCGGGCTACTTTCGTGCTGCTCGTTTATCAGAGTTCATCTCAATATTCAACTCTTTATCTACGGTACTAAGGCCAAAACCTTGTGGCACACTCGTCAGGCATCAGGCGTGTGACCAGAAATTTCAGTTAAATCATCCAACTTATGAAGTCGATCATGTGACCTGGAAAACCCGTGAATATGATCAACATTATATCTCTGTTACATGTCAAGAGTACGGGCAAGATCTGAGTAAGACATGTTCAAGAAATATCAAAGACTTTTCCAGCGTAGTGGATAAAAGAGACTCGTAGATTTAAAAGGGTGTTTTTGACCTCGACGATTTTATAAGCTGTCATATTTTTGTGAAGAATCACTCAAGATCATTGAATAATGGGCAAATTCATGACCGATAACCTTGTAACTAACGCTATTCTTTAGGCACAAAATCACGCCAGCCCTCGTGTTGCCAGCCATCGTTGCGATAGTCGTGTCTATGGGATTGAGCACACATCGACATGACCTTTGGCGATTTATGATCAAGTACAAGAGATTGATGCCTCCAAAAAGAGTCTAGCCAGTCAATTTTAATCCGGGAACATCAAATCCTATACTTAGAGGCAGCTTGGCCCTGTATTCATGTATATATCAAGTGTCGTTTGTAATTCCTGCCCGTAATTGTCAGTTTATTCATAATTCGCATCATACCTTGTCATTTCTTCTAAATTTCTCCTCAAAATTTTGTTCCCTCGTCGATCTTATGCTCACTTTTGCCTTCTGGTGTCTTCTGGTCGTTCATGCGTTTTATGCCCGATGTTAAACCTTGCCCGCATATTTCGAATTTCATTCTATGAATACAGGTGAGCGATGATGATATTGACAAGTGTTGAGCTTGAAATGGTTACAAATAGGTACAATTTGATAAAGTAATCGTTTCCAGCATAAGCAAGACGATTAACTATATTCTTTAATATGATGTCTTTTCGCAGGTCGTCATTGTACAGCGGAATTACCTAGGATAGTGATGTTATTACTTATCTGTGATTATTATAAAAATGATTCTGTATTTTCTTAATAAATGTTCTGATGTGCCATTCGAGAAAAAAAAGTTCATTGCATTGAATTACTCTGTCAGCGTGTTGCCACTAGCTGAATGACATCTTAAGGTGCATGCTTACAGTTTGAATGGCTCTATAGCATTGAAAACAGGTAAAAGAGGATGTGCAGCCCTCTTCGATAACGGACGCTGATAGAAGAAACAATTTGTCGTTATGATATGGTTATGGGTTATGGTAGGTAATGGTATGGGTTATGGTTAAGGCTTAGAATGGTTATTAATTTTTTTTCCACGCTTTCACCATTTTCTTATTGAACTTCTCTTCCAATTTCCTACAGCAATCCTGCCATGGCCTTATGAAAAGTACTGTACAAAATGAGTATGAAATCCGTGTAAACATGTTGAATAACACACTTTTCGAGATTTCAGAAGGTCAAATGGTGTGATAAATCCATCTTATGCCTAACATGGACTTACAAAAGTGGAGATCAGAACGAAGGATGAAGTTGCCAGGGTTAATCAGCCTCTTTTTTGGGATGCGTCACTCATTCGACTTCATTTTGAAACTGTAGAGGCATTGAATGCATACATACCCTAGGTATACGATGACTTGTGGGGAGCGCAGGCAGACAGGGGCGAAAAAAAAGGGGGGGGGGGGTTCGATGTAGCAAGTCCACTTGAGGAGGGCTTGGAGGTCGAACCACTGGACGTATGCGTGGCGGTGAGTCCCCTACCACTACGCTACACGCGCTTCAAAAGTAACGTCATAGTGTAAGATGAGTATGCTGGTGATGAACGAAGAGAATTAGAAAAAGTCGCCCCTCGCAGACGGACGAATATTTTCTTGGAGATTTTGAGGCCGGTCGATTTGTAGGGGGTACATAAAGTCCTTACGCGCAATCGGAGGAAAATTTTCGAGCGCGCCCAGCATGCAGCGGGTGCGCGGCGTGGCACTCTTGTAGCAGCGATCCTCCGTCTTTCGTGAGATTTTTGGCCCAGGTGAGTGTTTTCCTTTCATTTTTTTCTTTAATTGAAGAATAACACATTTTCCGCCGATTGCGCATAAGGACTTTATATACACACTTAAGTAGAAAAGAACCTGTTGCAATGACGGCAATTTATCCTGGATGCGCGCGTCAGTCACGCGTATCCAGGATAATCCATTTGCACGCATCCATTTGCAAAGGACTTTCAGTGAAGAACGATCAACGTGGCATGCATTTTCTGAATGAAAATACCGCAAGGCTCCCCTGACGCGCGCGTTTCATATGCGTCTGAGGTGCGTCAGGGCCGAGACTGGCCCATCCCTCATCATAGACGCACGCGCGTCGAACGCACGCATTCAAAATAAATTGTTCTATATGAAGTAAATTTTTCGAATCATGGCGGTAATCTGTACATCTCTGAACTTCCGTACCACGGTGGGCCCACCGTTATCCCACGATGGGCCCCCAACCGACGGTGGGCCCACCGTTACCCTCCAGTTATCCCCCAGTTATCCCCCGATTATGGTGACCGCCCCCACTTATCCCACCGTTAGCCCACCATTGTTATCAGTCCCACAGTACGCCCACCATTGCCCCACGGTGGGCCCACCGTGCTTGGAGAACCCACGGTGGAACCTCCGTTTGCCCACCCTTTGCCCACCGTTAGCCCACATTCCCATTTTTTTCCACGGTTGAACCACCTTTTGCACCCCATTTGCCCACCGTTATCCACCTATCCCAATTCCTCCTTAGCCCCCGTTTTAACCATCAAAGGCCCACAATTCGCCCACCATTTGCCCACCTTTACCTCATCTAAAGAAAGACCTGTCCCTCGGGAGCGTTTTTGCAGAATGACATAGGTATTTGATGAAAACAGCATCACTCATTGTTTTCAGTGGTTCCAATCCATTTATCCGGTTTCGCTCCCACATGCGGTGAGTTTTTCTGGACCTTTACTATACGGGAAGGCAAACGGCACCGTGGCCGCTGGGTCCCGTCGAAAAAGGGGCGTGGCGTATGATGCCTTATAGGTATGCAGGGCCTACGCCGCTTCTGTTTACAGCCACGCACAATCACGAAGAGGGTGGGCGGGACTTATGAATAAGTGGGCGTGGCTTAGGGGTATGCTCCGCGCAATCTCCCACACATATCCAAACCGAAAACTCCCAAGAAAGTCCCGGCCAATTGCAGATAAGCTCCTCCTGTTTTCCTGCGCTTACACCGTGTGCATACACGCACCATAAACTGAGAAATTGAGAAAACTCCGACTTTTTGCGTTCTCTCTCACATTTGGCAATTATCGCAGCTTTTACCCGAGTTTTCACGCATAGACTTGTAGGACACCGATTGCGATTAGGTCTAGCCACTCCGATTGTGAGTAGCTTTCGTCCACATTTCTGGATTTATGTCATGGACATACACACGCCCAAGATTGAAAATCTGCAAGGATCCCTTTTTATTTGCCTTCCCTTGTGTTTCCCTGTCATTTTCACGATTACGAGAGTTTCTCACGTCTCTGTGACTCGCACGAGACTTATTCATAAAAATTACCCAGTTGTCAGAGTATGCCGTGTATTAGCAGTGCGCCTTTTTATTTTTTGAAAGCAGGATGTCATTGTCGAAGATGTTTTGCCCTCATTTTTTTTATTTTCAAATTCTCTTTTTTGTGAATCTTCACGTTCACCACGCAGAATTTTATCGCTAAACAGAAAAAAAACCGGTATCCCCTGACCATCTCAGGTTATGAGTATTCCGACGACAAACAGACGCTTCACAACAAGCAATAAACGCACAGCGCATAATTCACTATAGGAGGCATTATAGCAAAAGTATTGTTGCTAACCTCCGTTGGGTGCTGAAGTAAGGGCATTGTTTCAGCACCGGCGGTAGCTCTTTTAGCTATTCTTTCTATTAAACAAGTGGCACATATCGTAACTAATTGTTTGAAGAGAAATAATTGCTTCGACACTCTCGAATGTTCAGATATCGTATATCCTTTTTGAATTCCTCGCAAAGAAGGGGGCTCGTCAAAGCAGGTGAGTAGGTAACCTCCGAAATGTTCGTTCCAAGTGAGTAAAGAGTGAGTACGTCTCCACTTTGGGCGCCGGCGCACCCTTCTCCATCGACGGACCCACGGCACATCATCCGACCTTCTGCTTCATCTCATCCCTAACCCACTCCACCACAGAACACCCGTTCCTAGCCTTTTATATGACCTCACAATCACGACCACTGACCAATCGTGGAATTTTGTAACGGTCTGACACACATACATTCTTACATACTTACATACTGACACACATGTACACAGGCTAAGCCCTTTATTATACAGAATGATTGCTCAATTTTCTTGCAGTCTGCGCATCGAAGCCTGAGCCAGGAGCACCTCGAAGGAGGTGTTACTGGCATTCATCGGATGGTAAGACGGCAACATTTAGAGCCGTCTTCGTTCGGTGAGGCCAACCCCACTATGTCATATTCGTATGTAGCATCAGACAAAAATTTCCGTGAGTCATCTCAGCCAGCCTTAATTTAGTTTGTTACACTAACTATGCTTTCAATGTTTCCATTACAATAACAACAATGTGCAGTTCATTCTGAGACCTTACTTGTCCCAGTATTGGGTTGGGCAATAAGTTCGTGCGGTTTTTTTCAACTCAGTTTTTCACGAGAATTCAAACTAATTCCGATAGTCTTTCATTGGTCATCTTGTAGCTTTCGTTTCGCTCTTTACAAGCATTATAACTAATTTCCCGAATTTCCGCCATTTCTCATTTTCTGTCGCATAAAATGTGACCCTCCAATTTAAATGAACGTATATCTCCGACATCTCCAACTCTACAATAGCGAAACAGATGCAGCTCAAGCTGCTAGGGTTGTTAACAGCGTCTAATTCGAAGCCAAAACTGTTGAAGGGACAGGGCAGAAGTAAATGTTTACTTCAGAGAGGTCGATTTTTGGGCTAAAGGATGCACCTTGTCCTGTGAGCACAGCTCGCAGAGTTATGAGACGATTTTTCGCAAGGAATTGCTCTAGATGTGAAGAAGAAGTAATGCAGACATTAACTTTTAGAAAAACCTAAGTTCAACTGGTCCATGTCTTGGAAATACACTGAAGGCTCAGAAAAACCGCACGAACTTATTGCCAACCTAATACATTCTTCAACTACCGAAGTAACAAACACTTTCAGGATGCATCAATTTAGTTGATGAATACAGCTGGAAATTGTCTCTGGGTCAGCACCTCAGAAGACACTAAAATTCGCCACTTCTTAAAACAAATGCTGAAAAAAGTGAGGATTTTACTTGAAACAGCTCATTCGAGAACACCTGACAGACATACGCTCTTATGCTTTGCTGCCTTTAGGGGTAATATCCGTAGTGTTATGGTTTAGAATAACGTACCACTTTAGGTTGTCTTCAATCCAAACGACTTCCACAAATTAACAGTTCGGCTGCGCGACGGTCACGACGGCCTTATTTCGCTACCCTTGTTGTTCCGTTCAACATTAAAAGGTACTATAGCGTTTTTTTTTTCAGAGGCCCTTTAAAATCACAACTTATTCAATCACAGTCGGACTTCTCTTTATTCAGGATTCATAAGGCACACTGCCCAACGCGACGACGATTCAGCATTCGCAATTGCGTCACATGCAATGATCAGCTCAATGGTGTAAGCAAAGTCTGAGAAATATCAAGACTTGTACGTGTCACACAGCGAACTCATGCATTTCAGGAAGGAAGCAAAGAGGCCCCAAGAGAGGCAGCTACGTCACAGATGCGACACTGTAACGATCGGTGTTGCGAATGATGAGGAAAGCGTCGAACCGCAGTTCGACTGTTCGTTATCACATACTTTTACATCGTTTCGCATTGGTCAGATGCCCTCGTTGAATTATCCTTTTGCTAATCTCGGTGTGTCTCGCTCCGCGCGAAGCAACCTTGTTCTGTTGTGATTGTATTGTTTCTAGTGTCAGTCTGTTTGAAATAAATCTGTGCTGTTGTATAGTGTTTATGCAGAAAGAGGCTATCAGCACATGATGAGGATGTGAGGCGGAAGACCATGACGACACCCGATCAATTCCCAGAAGACCCCGATCATCCCCCGGAAGTACCTCGATTAAACCCCGGAAGTACCCCGATTGGTCCACGGAAAGACCCCGATTAATTCCTAAATGTACTACGATTAACCCCTGGAAGTACCCCGATTAGCCCCTGAAAAGTCCCTGGAAATCCCCCAGTTTCCCCACGGAAATCCCCAGGTTTCCCCACGGAAATCCAACCGTTTCCCCACGGAAGCTCCCTAGGTTCCCCTCGGAAAACCCACAGTTAGTCCACGGTGGCCCCACGAGCAGCCCGCGGTGGTCCCACTGTTTACCCATGGTTGACGTGCCGAACATTCACCATGGGATAACGGTGGGCCCACCGTGGTACGAAACTTCAGAGATATAAAAGTGAAAGTTTGTAAGTATGTATGTGTGTATGTATGGATGTATGTATGTAATGAATAGAAATCGCGGAGGATAAATCGATCCGAACCATATTTTGTATGCAGGTCTGCCATGGGCCGGCAGAGGTTATAGGCTACTTTTCGCTGAGATTATCGATTAGCTTATCGATTATATCGTTTTTATTGATTTTCCGCTATTTTTGCCCAGGGACTTGCGAGAACGTGCCTACTAGGGTTTTTCGATACGCTAAACACGAATACGACAATCATTTTACGAAAAATTATCGATTTATTGATTTTATTGATTTTTTCCACTTCTGCCCGGAGGATGTTGAGAACAAATCAATTGGGGTTCCTCAATATGCTGAACATGAGCATGACAACCATTTTGCACCAAAGAATCGATTTACTGATTTTAACGAAATTTTCTGCTTCCGCTCGGGAACAGGCGAAAACATGTCTGCCAGGGTTTTCCAGTACGCTTAACACGAATGTGGCCACCAGTCTACACCAATTATCGATTAATTGTCTTTATCAACTTTTTCGCCTTCGTGCAGGGGGATGGGTTATTGAGATTATCCAATATGATAATTACGAAATTATGAGTACTTTGAATGAATGTATTAGCACCACTAACGATCCGCATCAGTGTGAAAAACCGGGGGTAGTAGAACTCCCGAGCGAAGCCGGGTATGCCGTCTAGTTAGGATATAAACGGTATTCTGTTACCATCACCAGATTTGTTTGAGCTGCTCGGCTCGAGGGAAAATGTGAAGCACAGGAGTGTTTCCGGATGGGAAATTGCAAGATTTTTTGTTGAACAACAACGGCGTCCCTGTAGTGCGCCACTGGCCTAATAAGGTCGGAATGGATAGATTTCGTCATACATTATCAGTAAAAATATATTTTTGATAATGGACAACACACTATAGGTAGAGGGTATGTCTCATTTCACAATTTGTCTACCAGGAGACCGCTCGCGTTCCCTCCAAGCAACCGATCCCAGCTTCTTTACAGAGACTTCTATCGCTGTCGCAATTCGAAGTATTCTTACTTCGCGTTGTAGGAAACTAATTTCCCGCTTGAGATATCTTCATTTGTTTCAGTACTGAGCGAATCATGCAATCTGAAGGACAGAAGAGGCTTAGCGATTTATTCAAAGGTTTCCAACGGGCAAAAAGGAGGGAACAGGTATACAGCATAGTCATCGATCATCGTGATCATGACCATGAGGCATTCGCAGGGTTATGCTTTCTCACGAAGAAGAACAGCAAGAAGTCCGACAAGGAGTTCACGAAGAAGTACAAAGCAAAAATATGGCATGTTGCTGGTTCAATTGTTTTGAGGTTATGGCACAGATATATGAACTTGTCTGTAAATCCAGGTAGCACTGAGGAGAACGACAATGATGAAAAACGTGCTAGTTCACGAGGCAGAACACCCGTAAGCCGGACACCCTTGTCAGAGTCGCACAAAAAGAGGAATTCGGAAAAAGATGGCATGTTGCTGTTCTTTTAAACTTCTGCTCTCGTAGTGCGAATATCCATATTTGACCCTAATTTGCAGGTATGCATGGGAAACCTGAAGATACGACGACGACGATGACGACGACGACGGAAGGCGACGAAGTATTTGAATGTGTGGATGCAGTACGGAGACCAGCTGCATCGCTGATTCTACCAGTGAAATTGAGGTGCAGTCACAGTCGTCTTGACTTTTCTTCACTGGCACCACATCGCAACTATCGAGCAGAACACTACAGCGCGGTTTCCTCACGGTTCTGATACGTCCTGAGATGCAGCAGGTGGACCTTAATGAGCTGAAATGGAACCTCCCGAAAAATTTGACGCCCCTCCCCAAGGTCGTCAAATTTCGAAATTACTCTACAATACAAATAAAAATCCTGTATTAGTTTATTTACAATTGTTTATTTTCATTATTATTTTTAATGCAACTTTTATCCATTATTTATTATTATAAATAATATTTTTATTTTTTATTGAGGCGAGATGGCCTAGTGGTCTAAGGCGCTGCTTTAGAGCACCACGTCCCCACGGGGTCCCGGGTTCGAATCCCGCCGCCGCCGCCTCCCCTATTCGAGCGACAGGCCGTCGTGACAGGCCGGCTCAGGAAGACCCCACGTCACACCCCTATGATCAATGACAACAAATGGTTCTAAGATAAAAGCTACGGCGTCCACGGGAATCGACGCGCACTTTCGAAGCCCGGTTAGTGTGAAAAATATGCGAGAGTCCTCGATGTTTCGCGAACGGTGGCATCGGGGGGCAGGAATGCGAATCGTTAAGGATCACAACGTAGCCACATTGCGACTTTGAACGTCGGCACGTTGACAGGCCGCTCATGTGAACTGGCAGCAGCACTCGAGCACCGTCGAATTGACTTGTGCGCTGTGCAAGAAACGAGATGGTCTGGTACCAAGTCAAAGGAGATAGGTTACGGCTTCAAAGTAGTCTACAACGGCAGCCCGAAGACCAGGAACGGCGTGGGCATAGTCGTCTCTCAACGGTTCCGCGACTCGATAGCCGAGGTGCAGCGTTTCGATGACCGCCTTATGAAGGTCGTCATCATCACCGCAAATCAACGCCTTCACTTCTTCTCGGCATACGCACCACAGACAGGCTGTTGTGACCAGGTCAAAGATGAATTCTGGATGCTGCTTGACGAGAAAACCGCGGAAGTGCCACAGGAAGACACAATCGTCGTCGCAGGAGATCTAAATGGCCACGTAGGAGTGACAAAGGACGGTTACAGATGCCATGGAGGCTTTGGCTACGGGACACGGAATGAAGATGGCGAGCGCATCCTGGAATATGCTGACTCTCACAACCTCTTCATAATGAATACAAAGTTTCGAAAGCGTCCTTCGCACCTCGTCTCCTTCTACAGTGGCAACGTGAAGATCCAGATTGACTTCGTTCTCGTACGACATCGCGATCAAAAGCTAGTTACCGATGCGAAGGTTGTACCTTACGAGACCGTGGCCACGCAACATCGCCCGCTTATCTGCACCATGAAAATCATGCCGCCAAGAAGGATGCGTGATGAACGGTGCGGGCCGGCGCGAATCAAGTGGTGGCGGTTAAAGGAGAAAGAAGCCACAGTAACTTCCGCCATCAAGTTGCGACCAGTCACGACCGTCGACGAGACCTGGAGGAACGCAACCCGAGCCACTGTAGAAGTGGCACGTTCAGAGCTTGCCACGACTAAACCAGGTCGACGGAGAATTGACAGACAGGCGTGGCTATGGACGGAGGAAGTGAAACTGAAGGTGCGCGAAAAGAAACGTCTCTACCACGTATTCCTCGGTAACAAGACGGATGACAACTGGCAGAAACATCTAGAGGCAAAGAAAGCAGCAGAGAAGGTTGTGGCGGCCACGAAGGCCGAGCAATACGACAATGTTGGCAAGAAGCTAGATGAGAAGGATGGCGGGGAACGCCTCATCTACCGACTGACGAGGTCTCAAAAGCGGCAGGCCGAAGACGTCGAAAAGTTCTACGGAGTTAACGACGAACACGGTCATCTCATAACAGACCGCAAGAAGGCAACAAAGAGGTGGTGTGACTACAGGGTGGCCGAAAATTACCCGTGCACCCCCATTTCTGCGGGATTCTCAGATTTTTTCGCGTTCTTTTCCCATTGTCCTATTACTTCCTTGTCTTTGATTCCCAAGTAATAGATATCTCGTGATGGTTGCATCCAACGTCATGTGCAGTGCCAATATTCATCTGTATCAGGACTGAGGGTCTGTGGCGTGCATTGCGAAAGCGTTATCCCTGTACCAAAACTGTTTAAGATGCAGTGAGAAGCTTCGAAAAGCTTAAAAACAATGAGAGTAAAGAGAGTAGATATCTTTCTACAACTGTAGCCACTCCCAAGGAAGTGCAGGTTGGTCGGAGCAGGATCGATAGAAATCCGAAGGTTCCTTGCGCAAAATGGCGACAGAAGTCAGCATCGTTCGCAGACCCATGAGAAAAATTGTTAGAGAGAAGCTGAACACCTACCCTCACCATTCTCAAAAAAAAAACCCACACCTCACCGGGTACTCTGAGTAAGAACAGGAAGAATTTGTGCAGGCAGGTGCTGAAGCGATTTCATCATTCTCGCTAACACACGGTCGTCGTTGCTGGCGAGAAACATTTCACTATAACAAACGCCAAGTGTGACATGGTTATGGTCAAATCTGTTGAATGTACATGTTGGACCTACTCCAAGGCAGGACTGTTGCTAGAACAGATCAATGCCTGTCTTTGACGTCTTGGCGCGATATAATGTCCAGTGGCAAGGGTCGCTTAGTTTTTGTGGATTCCGATGCTAAAACTTAAGTTATGCGTGGAGACCTGCCCTTTTTGAAAGTAAAAGACATGGCCTGCAACAGGGCTTCGCTCCTGCAAAAGGGGCAAAAGAGTGTTAAAGACTGGAGTAGTGAGCGTTTCCCTGAGTTCGTGAGGCATGGAAAATGGCCTTTGTACTGCCCAAATTTGAATTCAATGGATTCTTCCTTGTAGTCATTTTGGAGAGGAAAACCTGCTCTATCAGTGCAAAAATTTGTATTCCCTGGAAAAAGCCCCGAAAAATTTCCTGGGAAGGGATCAGTAGAGAGTACGTGCGAGGATCGTGTGCAGAAGCTACATAGATATTGAGAGCCACCGTTTCTGCCAATGAAGGTTGTTTTGAAGCCTGACGAGTTTTTAAGACATTTTTAGTCATCAGTAAAATTTTACACAAATTTCAGCTCTCTCCATTTGATAACCTAGTTGCAACGTTGAAATTGTAGTGCACGGGTAATTTTCGGCCACCCTGTACTTTGAGAAGATCTCAACAGAAGAATTCAGCCATCCACCCATTCCACAATTACCGCCGACTTGCGGTCCTATTCAGCCAATCACCGTGGATGGAACCATGGCTGCGCTAAAGCGGATGAAGCCAGGAAAAGCGACGGGTCCTGATGATGTAGCGGCGGAGCTATGGAAGTCGAGACACTGGAACTCAGCTGCATGGCTAACGTCGTTCTTCAACCGGGTCATCGCAGAGAACAAGACCCCTGTGGATTGGCAGAGGAGTACCACAATCCCGATCTGGAAGAGGAAAGGCAACCCTGCGGATTGCTCAAACTACCGGCCAATACGTCTACTGTCTCATAGCATGAAGGTATTCGAACGCATTATCGACCACCGAATACGCGACATCATCCGAGTTACCACGAACCAGTGTGGTTTCGTGGCCAACTGCGGAACTACGGATGCAATACATGCGGCTCGACTGATGATCGAGAAACATCGAGAGAAGCAGAAGCCACTGC
>KN743045.1:1813-16062 GCA_000816745.1 Ancylostoma duodenale | reverse complement strand
CCTCAGGTATCAGATAAAAAACTAAGCCATCGAAATGTCGATAACTGCAGAGGATTTCGTGCACCTCGTCTTCTGTGCAGCGGAGCTACCTAACGCCTTAGCACATTATAGGAAGCCGCTAATGAGGAAACACTTAAGTGCGAATGCTCGCCAGTCCACCATCTGAAAGAGAGAATGTCTGTAGCAGTCAGAACTACTTCGCTCTCCCCATACGTCCACATTGTGCCCCATTTCTAAGGTCGAGTCTTATGAAGCATCATCTCTTGTGGGTAATAAACATGGCTACCAGAACCAAGAGTGCTCGTGTTATTCAGTTTGGTTGTACTGTTATGTAGGAGTTTCTAGGTACAACTTGCACTAAACGTATCTAGCTTAGGGCAAGTAAGGCAGATGCAACGATACGATCTCCCGTATGCCTACCAGATTGTTCTCAGGGTTTGCTCGAGACCTCATAATATATAGAAAAGATAATGCTAAATTATGCCTACAAAGGATTGTTATTGTAGCTCTGTCTATCCTTGCCTTCTTGATCTACTCATAGGTGCACAAATGAGAACTGTTGAGCGAAAGAAGGTTTAACATTCGTGCAGTATTCGAAATCAGCATCTTGAAATCTGTATGGTAGCAGTAAAGCGACTGTTACTGGTCTAAAAATTAAGCGCTTAGAAGTGTAGGATCAAGGAAGACGAAAAACCAACTCGTGAAAAAGTCAGCCTTCGATGGAAATCTTACAAACGTTGGTGCGTTATTTGCTTGGAAATTCCGTTGTTTGGGGAAAACAAATTATTAAAATAAACTTTCTCCAATTTCTTGACAAAACTTCAATTTCCTCAGCAATTCTTCAACAGTTGTTTTTCATCCAGATAGTCCCACTCAGAGGATCGTCACCGAAGCGCTCATGTAATCTCTCCCATATACGGGCTGGCATTAACCTCCAGAATGGGACAGAGGGTCATCCGAAAACCCATCATGACGTCTCCATGGATACGTCATCTCGAACAGGGAGAGTGCGGTCGAACGGGCGCGTTCCGACTAATCCCAAGAGCAAATAATCACTAACTTGTGATTGATGAGTTGTTTGACTTGGCTGGATGCTTGTGCTTCCATGACCTCATAAGCATGTGTTTGTGCTAGCGGAGTTCATTGACTTTCGAATAGCCGAGCGGCCAGCAGAGGGAGGTTTCGAGTTGGGGTCACACTCCATGTCTATTCAGGCACAGCCATGGATCACTCTTTTACAAAAGCATTTCCCGGGCATATGATTTCACATGACTAGGCCTAAACTGAGCAATTTTGTCTCATGTCAACGTCTTTTGCAATGGCGAAGGCACTTAAGTAGATTCCATGAATAGCAATGGCACCGAATATGGAAATGAGCGTTCCAGAATGCGAAATAAACTCGCATGTCCATCATCTGGGCCCCTTGGACTCGTCGAGGCATCGCAACGTCCGCAATGGAAATAATGTGACCTCCATTACGAGGAAAGTACAGTGGAAGCGCATAGAATATTTTACAACGCGTACCTTTGTGCGTAGTTCGGCGGCATGATTGATGTCCTCATTTGGACTGCCCCGCTGCTCTTTGCGCTCAATCACTAGTAATTGCAATTGTATTAAGAGTGGACCGAACCGTCTATAATGTCGCTTGATTTTAAAAGGCACTTCATTTTTGGGTCTGGATTTTGCCTTCATTAAATGAGTAACCCAGAACGTAGAGGAGACAGTGTTGAAATCACAGAGCTGTGGAGGAGATGTGCTGCCACTCATCAGAATTCGAACATGTTGATGTTTCACTTGTATGAAACTACTGAAAATGACAACTACACGTGTGGAACCGCATCTACTTCTTCCCTCTTGTTTTCCAATTTTGCGTGACAATGACAATAAATTCATGCAGATAGTGTCGCATGTTGTTTTCTATATAATTTTCTGTGCATTGTAAAGAAATTCGCCTCATCCCAGTCTCACACAAAAGTTTCCATCTCAAGGGGAGAACACCTTCCTCACAACCTGCAGTCGGTGGGAAAGCATGAGATGATAGTGGGTCTTCTGATCTCTTTACGATTGCGTCCCTGATACCCACTCTATTATGCTACGAAGCCTCCAAGGGGTCGCCTTTTCTACTGAGTGAATCACTCGCTCAAAACTGAAACCTTTTCACATTTTTGAGGAACATCATGATGAAGAAATTGTACATGAGAAACTGAAACAATGAAGAAAGAACTCGAGTGCCCATCTGGATGGTTTTTCACGTTTGCAACGTCTCATTCGCTAATCGTTTTCTCGGAGATCTGTGGAACTCCTAAAAATCATACCAGAACTCATAAGCATATGGCATTTGAGTAGGTATCAGATTGATTCACACTCTGTTAGTGGTGTGTTGTAAATCACACCAAATTTAGCTGACACTGGGTTCAGAATGGTGCGCAGTGGTGGATTCATCTCTAAAAAGACATTGGTTGAATTAGAAATTTGAAAAAAAAACCGGTGTGAGATCCCCGCAACAAAACATGGACTTGTACGACAAGGATTAATAAAAGTGATTCTTAAGGAGGAACGAGCTAAGCAAAGATATCAAGTCTCCATCATCTGTTTCTGCTGCTATCAACAGTTGTTTCCGTTAGATACTGTTATATGTATGTATTATATTTACACTTTTTGCATTTACTGTAATGACATTTTTAGAACGTGACAACAATATGTTGAACATTCTGTGGTTACATTACTGTCGAAAAAATTCAAATCTACCGAGTGCTGTTTATGTGTACGGATGCGAAATCTTGGCCTAAAATTTTTGCCGCAGCACTGGAACCCCCTGCATCCAAAGTTTCTGCAAATCACCGCGACATGAGGGGATAGCCCAAGGAATTAGAAATTACTTTACTCGGTGTACAGAACTGTTTTCTTCTTCTTGGGGAAGAGAGGTGTAACCACGAAACCAGCTCTATTTGTGACGAGATTTACAGACGCTCACGATAAAGCTGTAATCTACCTGCTCTTAAAAAGCGGTTCTTCAACGACAAATGGGTATGCTTTATCCGTTAATGATGAGAGGTAATAGTATAGTGGTATGTTTAGACCAACAATGATCACATTCGACAAGGTCATCTATCCTGGGTGAGCCTGTAGGATTGAATCTCTTGGGGAACGCCCATGAATTTCCGGAATTGTTGTGTTGCGGTTGAACAAGTTCCTGAAACTTCAATAGATCGTTCGAAGAATTATATATGAACCTCTGTTTATTTTAAAGTTGGTGATTGTGTGATTCTCTAATATTTATTCCTATACTCTTAATCCACATAGGCGTGCTGAAAATCGCATTGATTATATCTTGTTTACAAGAGATATGGAAAACGTTCTTGTCCAGGGAGTAAAGGACGCCTCCTTCGCAACGATTTTGCGGCGAATGAAAAGAGAAACAGAGAGGAGGATCAGCAAGAAAAAATATGAAAAGGGTAAAAGCTTACATTTTGTGACAAATATTCTTATCTATGCCACTCAGAGATATTTCAAAACTCCAGAGCGTTCTTCACCGCTTCACCTCCCCCCCTTTGTGAAAAATTAGATTGAATGCAGAGTTCTGGCCCGGTCTCCTTCAGATATTTCCACTTCGCAACATAATCCGTGTTGCCTTGCGCTATCCGACCGTCCACTCTGTCCTCCCTCAATCCGCCTGTACTCCATGATTAGACACCGTAAACAATAGCCGAATTACTTGGTAATCCCCCGGCCGAACAATGCCAGGCGAGGCTGAGACGAGTTGTTGTGGTGCCACGTACACGCGGATTACTGTAGCCGGCGCTGCTGACCGCCGAGGAATTCACAGTGCATCATTTGAACTGACTCGTCCTCGTCCTTGTGCTATCACTCATTCATCAGTCCTTATGTTAACGCAGCGGATGTCCGAGGCGACACCTGCACAGCCTGCAAAAACTGGGTCTACGAATGGGATCAGCGCTGAGCGATTGCACAATGATGAGCCATGAGCCCTGTTTTGCTTTGTGAGGAGCATATCGTAAGCTGCTTATGTGTTTCTAAACTGTCACTGAAGCTCCGCAAGTTACCTGATAAGCTCTAGTGTGCTGTTTATACAAAATTCCTATGAATCCTTCAGTCGCTAGCTGTCCTCAAAAAGAATAAATTGAACAAAATATAGTTGTGGCGGGGTGCTTCTCTAGCACCCTGATGGCAGCAGCAAACTCAATCTTCATTAGGTGACCACACCCATCTTATACTGACATTTCCACTTTATGCTGCTGTTTCCTCCCTTTTTTGAAAATTACTGCTCTATTTTAAGGAATAACCTGAAACGGTTACTCGAGTGACTCTACACTGACAATTTCAGCGCGAATCTGGAGCAAAAACTGTCAAGAGCAGCGTCAAAATGGGCGGAATTTGCTAGGTATTTGAACGGGAATCACCAAAGTTACACGGATTCTACAAGAATCGTTAGCGAGATTGGACTGTCCTCTTGAGAACGTGGATTTACCCGAAATTCTGTTTTGGGAAATTTTTTAGGAAAACAAATAGATTTCGCGGTATCGGGCAAATACTCCCTCAAACGACTGTAGGTGTAGAATGATCAGAGCAGCACGTGGAACGAAGTGTGCACACCAAAACTTTACCTAGATGGGGGGTAGCACGGTTTTTATAAGGTGCGCTGAGGAGTAAAGAAGACAATGAACATCGATTCGATAATGTTGACATCGTCTCCAACGAAAAAATCAGATTTTCACTCCTGTTTCTCCACCTTCATAACCTAAAACTCGTCCAATTGCTTCGATGCTAAGAACTGCTGCTAATTTGAAAGTCGTTCAGTGTGAATAGTGATTATATAAAATTCTATTCGAGGACGTCAATTCAGATATAATGTCTTCCACCGGGGAACATAGTTGTGAAGATATTAGAGTAAGAGAGAACAGAAGAAACAGTGCTTTATTCGGAGAGGCAGCCGAGAAATGCAGATCATAGGCACCAATATTCAAATATCGTCATTTTTGAAACGAGCTATATCTAGGATGACTAATAAAGTTTTTTTCTCACAGCGGACATCAAATGTCCTATGCTAAAAAGGAGTAAATATACCAGGTGATAGCCCATGCGTCAGACATTTGGTTTTGGAGCTTGAGAAGCCCAATTCATAGACGATCGGCTGATCTTCGTGCTCTTTCTCAACTACATATTCAAAAGGCGATCCTTCTCTGCACTAATTGCATCCTCGCGATTCTGTGCCTGACGAATTCCACTCAGTTATTTATGCCGTACCTAGTTTGTTGCTTTCAGGCTGACGAATGGGCCACGCCCACCGGCACGCGCGGCCCCGCCCCGAGGAGGGCGATCCGCGAAGGTCATAGTGTCATTTGAATCGCACCCAGCTATGCCCTCCCACCAACCAGCTAAGCTTGCTCCTCAGAAACTGCGTCGGAATGAACGGGAGCGGAAACGTGTCGACCAGGTAAGCAGCGCTCGCACCTCGTTTACCTCGGTTTAGAAAATTTCTCTGGAATTCTCAACTCGCTGTTCTTGCAGGTGAATCAGGGCTTCAACCAACTCCGCCTACGTGTACCCCGACCGAACGGCTCGAAGCAGAAGCTCTCAAAGGTGGAGACCCTGCGAGAAGCGGCCCGGTACATTGAGCAGCTGCGGACCATGCTGCAGCAAGGCGCCTACGAACCCCAGCCCTCGCAACGGGTCCTCATCCAACAGCAGCAGCACTACTACCATGCTGCTGATATTTCGCCTTACTATGCACCTATGGACTGTAAGGCCGACATTTCGCCGGCTTCCTCCTACTACAGCGACTCCTCCTTCGAGGAGCAGAAGTTCAGTCATTTCATGCAATAAGCGAGTTTTCTCAAGGATTTCTATTGGTCTGTGCTTTATTTTGCTTTATTGTTATGCTGCATTTGACAGTCACGCTTGATCGGGTTCCATTTGAATTTTTTCGTTGTTCGGCCTTTCCTCGGCCTTGTCTCACTTTAATTTATTGAAGATACGTGTATTTATTGTGCGTTGAGAATAAATTTTTATCTGCACCCGACTGTCACATGCCCCTTCTGCAGCGAAAAAAGACGGAAAAGCCTTTCTCAGCAGGACTTGTTGTGAAGGCGCCGATCTACGTGAAATGGGCGCTCGTTCGCACACCAAGCCACCCAATTATGTGTTGGTTTTTGCCTGGTCGCGGCCTATGCGCGTGCCCTTTGCACGCCTTGTCCGACCTTGAAGCGAACGCGAGCGTTGCGTTAATGAAACCCGAAAGCGTCTGGAAAATCCTGGAAATTCGTGTGGCAGCCGTTTGGCGGAGATTCACCTACTCTTCTTCAAACGTAACCCGGAAGAGATCAGCTCCAGTGTAGACGGATCGGAAGCATATGAAATAACAGTGAACAAAAATTTCATTTATTTGTTCATTTTTCTGTTTCATGCGCTCATCAGTGCACTATACATAACAAGAAAGCGAATGTAAAGTGAGCTGTGTGAATTTCAGGCGAGATTGACCACTAGTTTATTTTGGCTTCCGTTTCGGCGAATCACCATCTTTAGAGCCTGAAATGGGCGATTCGATGAGTTAACTATTCGGTCAAACCTCTCTAGAACCACACAAACGAGACTGTAAGCTCGTTTTTCAATAGCGAAGCTAGCTGCTAGACCAAACGCTCACTACCTTGATGTCACTGGAGTGACGGCATGACGGGACCGATTGCTATGTCTACGAGGGCGGATGACTTGGAAGCACTCTTTTGGATCAGAAGAGCAATCCCAGATAAGGCAGAATTTCCCGTGTGATTGGGAGACATTTTTCCTTGCGATCTAAATCTATTTATTTATTCATTCTGTTTAAGGATTCAAAGTTGACAGATACTCTAAAATTCACTTCTTGAAAAGAGGAAGATCTCGTTCCAGTGGTTCACTTATTAAGGAGAAGCAGTTTGCTCTCCTTCAAAAAGAAGTAGTAAGCTACATATTAGGAAGTACTCATTGGGATATGTTTAAAGGACTTTAACTCTTGATAAATGTCGTATACTTGTTACTTCTTTGGTTTTCGTTAGGCCGAATTTTTGTATCATCAAAAAATTCAGGTGTGCATAAAATGCTTTAATTGCTTTCACCAGTTTATTTGTTTATTTAAACACACTCGAAGGTGTCCTAAAATAACTGAATCACGCCTACAAGGTACTAGAATTCTGCTTAATCATCGCAATAAATAACAGAGTGAAATTTTGTTGTTTTTTTTTCATTTTCTAGGATTTATCTCTTCTATTGGTGAAAAACACTAATATCGGACCGGCCTAATTTGTTAATTTCTTTTTCTGCAGAGGAAAAAATGTTCTTTCATCTTGTCCTTCTGCAGTTAAATATGCATAGGATCTCCGAAAAGAAATGGAGAGTTAAAGCAAATCTGGGAAGCTTACCGCTCGGGATGACATCGCCGTTAGACGAGATTACAGGCTTCTAGAAATCGTTCAACTTGCTGTTGTTTCTCCTTTCTTCCGAGCTACTTAAATCAAGAACTCTTGGAAAATCCAAACTTTTTCTAGAGATTCTGCGATGATTAGGTGGAGCCATAGCTTACTTGCGACCTTGCCCTTCCGAAACATCCCATATTTGGAAACCCTACAAAACTACAGCTTCTAGTTTTCCTATGTAGAGGTACGAATATATTGAAATAATTGTTGGGAGGTTTATCAAGGTGCAGTAACAATCTGTGAAAAAAATCACAGATCTCCCATCTGGTATCTAAAGGCGCAGAGTCACGAAAAGATGAGAAAAATTCAACTTACGATTACGGTCTTATGCTCAATTTTGGTTTTCCGGAGGAGACGTCCAAATTCTTCGAGTATTCTTTCGAAAGGGATCCATGCAGATGCCCAGCTAAGCATGACCCTCCACAGGTAATCCGCCTCTCATCTCGAGAGATCACCTTGCAGCCACGAAATGCACACCCTAATCCCACTCGCTGTCCTCATTTACATAAGTCATTGCGGTTCAGTTGAGGTGTCAGCGAACACGGGGGTGACGTACATGCGAAAGACGTCCAGGCTTCAGCGCAACCTGTCACAGTTCCGATGGCGCAACTGTGATTGCGTCATTTATCGCCCTACCGTAATCCATTTAATCATATCACGTAGTTAGTCTGACCTGTAGAACATCGGTGTCAACGGATTAGCGCGGTGTGGACGTAAATGGAAAGGCAGGAGAGGGAAAATTCTGGTAAATGGACTCTTCCTTTGGGTGGGCATAGATCCACCATGTTTCCGGGAGAGTTCTGAGATTTTCGCGCATCCAGAGTGGACGAGTTTCTCGGGAAAAGATAATATACCTTTTAATTTAATTTAATTCAAAATAATATGGTGTTTTTTCTATTAGTCATCACTCGCTGAGAAGAGTACTTCGAACATATGTACTACATATGTCACTTCGCTTAAGAAGTCGGCCGTTCTTGAATAGCCAGTACTTCACAACCATTTCAGAAATTCTCATGAAATTTTATGCCTTCTTTTACTACTCTTGTCTCCGAATCAGTGAGTCGAACTGAGGCATTTCCAAACTTCCACATCTTTATGACACGTACAACTCTGATTCCCTAACGAGAAGCGCACTGCACTATTTTGGTGTGCCAGTAATTAAACAAAGACAGTGCAATTAATTGGTGATGAATGGAGCATTCTTTCGCCTAACGAATGCTGGATTCGTACCTGCTCGGCACACAGAAGGACAGCAGCAAGTTTTTATGTGAATCTCATGGTTAAGAAAGTTCTCGTGTATTTCCTCTAGGTATTCCTAATGTTTTGAAGTTCTTTGCATGACACATGATATAATGGTAACTGATAGAGGAGATATTTGCCCGTTAAGCGGTTATTAAGAGTCAAATTTAGAGCCTAAAAAACGTATTAAAATAAGAAAGTTTTCAAGTTCGAGAAAAGAACGATCTTTTTGATGTTTCCTTCAAAGTTACGGGGTTAGCAATTTTCTTCTTATCCAGTTGGTTTTTCTAAGCATACAGCATAGGATCACTTATACTTCTATGGAATCGCTCTGAGCAGACATTAAAATAATGAAGAGAAAAAATACAGAGAAAATAGAAAGACGAATAGAAAACAAGAGAAATAGGACTCAAACAATGAAACATCTCGCTGAGCATCCACTCCTTTCCCATGCTGCCCAGCTATACGCAAGTTGTCTCCGATATTTTTCGAAATTCTTTATTCTGGAGATCCCCCCCAATTAATGAATTCCTTTATGCATTTATTCATTACATGAGGCCTTATGCTAACAGCCTTGAGTCACTTCCGGAGTGGTATTCTTTACACTTTGCACTTGCAACCCCTACCCTACCGTTGAACAGCGTACCCTTATATTGCCCATGCACTGCTTTAACACCTTTTATGTTTAGTTGCCCTCTGCTCGAATTCATGGTAAGAAAGGCGTTTTGCGATGGAAAGTGTCATCATCCACTTCTCCGTTGAAAGCCAGAGATGTTCTCGAATATACCCGTTGTCACGCATTACCCTGCAAATTCTAGTGCAATCCTGGCGAAGTAGTTTAGCAGCTCCACAGGATTACTCGACGTCCCAAATAACATGACCTGTTCGAGGCGATTACATGCAGAACGCATCGAGTATTGTCAAGATCCTCGGCGCTTAATATATGTCAGTGGGTCTAGCGGGCGATTTTTTCTCGTTGTCTCGCGTCAAATAAGATGATTTATGCGAGCCACTTACGGCAACAGGTGCACCGGAAAGCGGTAACCTCGATTCGCGGAGCCGAGGTCCTCAGCTACCATGAAGCCATTTAGAGTACGGTCATGTGGAAGATTAGGAACAGAAAGCTGAAAGAGCTGGTGTCTGTACGCATGCTCATAGTGCTGAACCCTCTCTTCTGGTAGGTATGGATTTCATTGAGAATAACTCCCAGGGCTTTTCTGCCCATTCGCTTTCACGGCTCTCTCGTACAATCACTGTTTTCAAAAAGCTAGATAGATTTTCCAGGAAGGGCAGTTAGCAACAACGGCAGGGGTTTTCTGCTGGGAAAATATCACGCAAAACCTGTAGAAGCCACCAATAGGACTCTTTTGAATCACTTGCCAATCTTCTGGCAACAGACTTTCTACTATTAGGTGCGCGCAAACGTTCCGGGGCAGTTGGTGGTATTTCATCGTTTGATGTCGTTTTGCTCCTTGCGGTTGCGATATTCCGTAAAGGTTCATATGTATATTAATATCCAGGAACATCCGCAATTTACTTCACCCTTAGCTTGGATCCAGGTCAAAGCGTTGTCATGTTTTTGGTGGGAAACTAATGCTAGGTGCTGTGAGGAAATTCGCGGAATTTTGCTCTATGAGTGCAAATCTGGATGATCAACGATGGAAGCGACCCATAGCATAAGTAATGCGTCTATGGAGGGTATCTTCTCCAAAATGCTCGAGGCTCGTGGGTTCTTTCTTTTTCTGAGCGGAGCTGAGAGTAAGGAAAATGCTGCACAAGCTGGTCACAAACCAGTCCCTCGTGAAGGCTTCCTAAAAGAGCAGGTTGGATCGGACCCTCTGCAAAGTGGGAAGGATATTTCGGGGAAATCAGTCAACCATGTCCCGTCACTTGAGGAAAATGGCCAAGAAGGGAAAAATGACTAGATGGATTTCGCGTTAGTGGAGCAAAGAGCCCCAATGTCCACACTGGCAAGTCTGCAGATATTCGACCTACTGACATTCTAACAACTCTTATCCAGGAAGGATTGTTATTATTGATAGAAAATGGGTCACATACAGGGGTATCAAAAAGTTTCCGGCTTCCGCTCGCCTGCTCCATATTTCTGTACAGTTTTGAGAGCGCCATGTGGGGTAAAGCCTTTCATGTTAGTTTGCAAAGTTTCATGGGATTTCGTCGTACCTCCCAGAAATAAGAGCGTTTTATTCAAGCCAAGGTATGGTTATCGCTCAAAAAATCTGTATCCAGCGAGTAGCAACCAATGAATTTTTGTTCTGTAATCAAACCTTACTAGACAAAATCTGAATCCGCCCCTGAATTCTGAACACAGAGAAAGTCTTGTTGCATTCGCATATAAAACTTTGGAACTCGATGTTTTTAATGGAGTGGCAATCGGTCAGAAGCGGAGCGACCTCTGATCAACGAGCAGAGACAAGATGAAGAGAGATTATTGCGGCTATAGGAAAAATTATTGAGCATCGCAGACAGACTTTAGGAGCAGGAAGTGTGCAAGGATCTAAGCTGTTCAAAACTTCCTTTAGAAATTTTCTAGGTAACCATCTAATTATTTTAACCCTCGCAGAACATGGAGTCTCTGAAACCTTTTCAGCGTTCAACATGAAAATTCCAGTTGAACTTTCAAAGCAGATTTTTGGGAGTTTTGTAGGAAGCGGAAAAGAAACTCTGCAGGATCTTTAGTGCCGATAAGTGGCAAATTCACTGCCAAAATCTGAAGTCCCAAGCGCGGAGTAATGGGTCAGGACGAGCAGATCTCTGAGAGCAGTGCGATCGAACACGGAAGCGGGGGTGAAATCGTCTTGCCCAAAGTTCTGTGCGATAGAGAAAGGATCGTGTCACCTAACCACCTGTACGTAAACCCTAATGAAGTACATAATTACAACGCTACCTTGTTCCACCACGTTCGGGAACGAGCCAAGAAAAATGACTGCAGAAAGTCAACAATGGAATTCAGGCTCTTCAATGAGACATTCTTTTTCACAAAATTGTTTAGCTTCATGACAATGCGAAGGCATTTCGCTAATTCAGCCTGTTCATAGACGGGGGGGACTGGCTACTAGAATCCGTGAGAAAATCTGAAATGGCACTTCTGCAGAACAAAACAAGTAACGAAAAAGAGTCTACGTTCAGTGTTTATTTTCGGGTGATAAAAATTCTTATAAAATTAGATAAGTCTAACAAAATGACAAGATGAAGAGTGTTCTGGCCTTCGAGGGATGCATATTTATTTCCTTCAAAATTTCACTTCGGTAGCTATTCTGCAAGTGGTCCAGGCCGGAAACTTTTTGATACCCCTGTATGACAGTAACAGGAGGTCATCCTAGGATCTGGGTTCTACTTACCCACCTAAAACATAGGCAAACCGTAGCCACACTCTTGAGGAACTTGTTTGGATTTCATAGTCAACAACTTAAGTCACCTGCAACCAATGTTTTCCAAACGGATGCACAGTAATTGCCGAGTACAACACTCTTTTGTCTAAAGTATCATAGGAGAATTTTTAAGTATAAGACCAATACATGCGAACTTACGCCGACCGCCGCAGCTGCGAGATAACGAGTAGCGAAATGTCACAGTTTCAGCCGTGTAAAAAATTGACCATTTAAATTTCGAAAATCTTACTTGGCCTGTATACTCCCTGTACCTGTCTCCAATAGATTGCCCCCATTTCAGGTTTCAAATGTTTTGATGAAGAGACCCTACTCAAAAACGAGCTGGGCAACGTTTTCAAGTATAGACCTGTCAAATTCCAAGCATTCTGAAATATTTTGTGCGCGACATATTGGCTACTTTACACAGATGCCAACGCGTTTTGATTTGGATAAAAATGTTGACATTGAGCCGAGTTATAGCGTTCTGAAAATTTAGGTGCAACTGCTCCAGAACTTTTGCACGCACCTAATGCAGTCACACCACTCTACATATCTTAGAAGAAAGTGATTTCTGAGTATAGCCTCACAAACGCTATAGCTTTTGTGCGGTCAGAAATTGAAAAAATGTTCCACCATTGGTTTACGGATGTTTAATCGTGCAATTCCTTCCATGGTGCTCGTCGAAGTTCCTGGTCAGAGTCAAGGCAGATTCGGCAACTGAGGTAATCCAGGGTTAGCCGATGTCTCAGCTTTCTTTGAGGTATCCGAGCACTGGAATTTTAGTTCCGTCCAACCTGCTCGCTACTTCCATCCCCCTCCCCTTCCATTCGGTTACTCCAAACCAAGTGCTCGCGACCACAAGACGATCCATGACAATGCTCGAAAAACGACTGCTCAAGCTCTGCCACGAGGCGGCGGTGCAAAGGGGCTAATCAGTACCCTTAATTGGATGCTCGAAAGGCGCACCGCTGTAAGAGGCTTCATCTGTCGCTCGGCCTGTATTACCCCTCTCAGAGAACATAATTGACTGTAATTGACCCGTAATCACTCCAGATCCAGTGTCTTTGAGGATTCGTCCAAGGAGCCCCTTCCGAGAGCTCCGCGCAGCTTCAACGGGGCGCACCCTGTCCAGGTGCGTGCGTCTCATTTGTCGCGACAATACGGTTACTCACGACCAGTGCTAACTAATTGCCGCCTAATTTCAGCTCAGCGCGCAATCGCACTGTGAGTTGATTGCGTTAACGCATGAATGCGTGCGTTACGTCTCCGTTGCGCAACCGCAGCAATCAAAACGATCGTAAAAACACATGCACTCCTGCGCAAACTGCTGATAGCATCAGTGTTCTCCGGATGTTGTTCCGATGGGATTGCAGCCAACTTCATACGGTATGCGCGAGGCGACTGGTCGTAATCGTTACATCGCTCGTAAAGCCGTGCGTTCAACGCAATTATGCGCAGATTGAGATATTTTATCGCTGTGCATTCGTTGTATTAATTGCTGTGGATATAGCATAAATATCCAACGTGAGCGTGTAATTCATTGAGAGCCTGACGTTCGACGCACATCAAACATCGACGGATTAGCTGCCATTGAGTTGAGATGACAGGGGCAGCAGTTAGATCACTTCATGAGTAAATGCTGCGAGTGGAATGGTACTTGTAAGTAGTGGAGAGTAATGTAGTTTGGAGAGAATAAGGAGAAATAATCATGTGAGCTGAGGAGCAGTGTATAAGGTTGACATATCATTCAAACTGTTGTTAGTGAAGTACATAGAGACAGATCAAGGGAAAAAGCTCTTAGGAAGCTCTTCTAAGACATCTATCAAAGAAGAGTCTACACAATGTATCTATACATCAGCCGGACAATTTGTGCTTCCGAGTCGTACTCCAAGACTGTGTACGGGCACAGCCCTACAGCTCCAGAAAAGGTTCTGCTTACTGCATCTGAGGGAACGACTTTTATTTTGCACACCTAAAACATAAACAAGTTAGAAAAAAAAATGGAATTTCGTCAATGTGGAATAAAGTTCTTTTGAACGGTGCAAGTTACATTTCAAAATTTTCAAGACGAGTTGTAATCGTGAAAATTTTTGAAGCTGTTTTCACACATCCTCATCTACATCATCACCATTTCATGATATTCTTGGTTTTCTAT
>KN742913.1:4597-19480 GCA_000816745.1 Ancylostoma duodenale | reverse complement strand
CCATCTGGGTCCCTAAACCGGCGGAGACCTCACTTTTTCCCACCCCCCCCCCCTCCCGCCCACTTTCTGCGTCCGCCCCTGGATGAAGGATATGCCCAGTCGCAGCTCTGACGCATCTCAGACGCAGGTCAGACTCAGGCGTTTGTGACCTCGCAGTTAGAGGAAGAGAGAACGCGAGAAATGGTGCCGTAGGCGAGAAATGCAGGTCATAGGCACAAGTACTCAACTAATGTCGTTTTTGGAAATGGACTATACATGGCGCCTAGTTCAGGGCTAATTCCTAGGGGTTTTATTTTGGGGCTAAGTCTCTGCTGCTGAACAGTGTTTATGGAAAACCACCCGCAAATACATGTGTGCGCCAGGCGCGTGACTGACTGTCTCGCGCATCTACAGTGAGCGTCGACGACTGCACGTTTTTTGAGGACACGGGAAGCACGCAGGTCGGTCGCGCCGCTCGCGGTGGAATCGCCGCCATGGTGGCAAACCAGAGTTCTCTTGGTAGTTTTTCGCCACACTTGATGTTAGCCCCCAAGAAAACTACTAGGTTGGTGCAAAAATAATGCGCGTTTTCATGCCTTTGATTCTGAACCTCAGAACTCCTGTCAAAGTCAATCTTTTTCAAAAGGCTTGGAACTTCTGTAATGCTCAAATCTATCTCTCTTTAGCTATAAGATAGATGATCTCCTACTACCGTACGACTCTAAAAAGGCCTTCTAGTATCAGCGAACTTCCGGAGGTCAATTTTGGTAACTATTTAGTCTTCGAGAAATTTCTCCCGTAAGAAGCCGTACCCATCAGGAAAACCCATAATTTGTCGTCGCGGCGAAAATTCTAGCGCGAGCGGCGCGGTCGTGTCGTGTGCTTCCATTTTCCGCGAAAACCCCTACAGCGGAACATTGTCGTCAGGACCCCGCAGGATCCACTCGATCCGTGTCAGAGCATGTCAGAAGTAGCAAATTAGTACAGCGATACCGCGTTGCCTCGATGCTGCTCTGCGGTTGCGATGAGGTACCAACAAAAGCGCCGAAATTCAAAGAGGATAACGGTGACTGTTCTCATGTTCTGAGCTTAGACGTTACCGGTTACCTAATAAAATGAGCACCGTTACTCTTTGTATCATATTCGTAGCAAACTTTCTCTTCAATCATTTTGAGCTGCTTCTATTGCTATTGTAAGACAAATGGCACTCACTTGCATACATTCAGTGGGACACATTGGAATGTGGTGACTTTGTCTCCGTTGACGATTCCGCTGAGTGAGGAACATTGTCCATCGCAGACTACCTGAACAATATCATTTCTGAGAATCCTTCTTAGTTTTCTGGGTACCCATGGGCGGGAACGACTCCCACCTCTGCTCCAACATTCACTCCTGCGTTCGGTGCATAGAGACCAACGTAGCATTGTAGAGGGTTGCCGGGGTTCTGAAAAAAAATATTGCACTTAACCGTGTCGAAACAAACTTTGAGGGTTACTAACCCTGTTTCTTGGTGGGTAAATGCAAGCATCGCTGTTGCAGCAGCAACCACCGAGGCCTGGCTCGACCACGTTGCACTTGTTGGTCATGTCTGCAATTTCAACGAGTGTCATTGATGAAGATGCCATTTTTCATGGCTATGAAACCCGAAACCCACTGAGAGCCTTGCAAACGGCGGTTGGGTCGCACATGTACATCGAAGCGGTGTGGGATAATCCGTTGAGGGTTGTGTTCAAAGTGATGGAAGCGCACTGCCCATTGCAGGTTTGGAATCTGAAGAGGGTCCCTGTCAGCACAAGCAGAATCGATGTAACCCAGCAGCTAAACACTTACCCAACTTCAGTGAGTGGTGAGCCGTTCAGGTAAATTCCTGTCCAACACGAGATTGGGTACTCAACGATCGGGCTGGGGGAGGGGGTTATGATCTGAATAGTCCTTCTTTATCCCCCATCAGCTTATAGCTCTCGTGTGTCTAAAGATCTACTCACATCAGTTCTGTTCTGCAGCGCAACATTGCAGCTGTTGACATTGTCACAGCAGCAGGCGCGGATGTCGCGGTCTCCAGGCAGGCGCATGCAGGCGTCGTCGAGCTCGAGCGACCTGCAGATGCTGGTCGGGACACACTGGAACGTCGTCACATCGTCGCCGTTGATCATTCCTCTCAGCGAGGCGCACTTTCCGTTGCAGTAGACCTATAACCGAGGAGTAAGAGAATGAGGGACGTTGATTATGTGTGTGCAAGGGTGGATTTGCCTCTGCTCCGACGTTGACGTTGGCCTTTGCGGCGTACAATCCCACGTAGCACTGGAGCTTGTTCGCGGGAGTCTGCAATGTGAGCACTTTGATGTCGGAAAAATTGCAATCGAACCCAAATCAGGACCAAACATACCTTAGCTGGGCTCTTGGTGGGGTCGATGCATCCGTTGGTGTTGCAGCAGCATCCGCTGACTCCAGGCTCAATCGTCGAGCAGCTGTTGGTCATGTCTGAGAAGAACTCTTTTAGACGCATAGTCCCACTTCAGCTACGTTTTCGAGATTTTTACACGATTGAAACTACTTGGTACTAGTAATAACTGCCGCTGATCACAATGCTTACATGATTCCGCGCGGAACTGCTGAAAAATCCTTTTCTGAGCTATTCATTCTGGAGAGAACTTGGGCGGGGGTAGGGCGGGTGGACGAGTTGTCCTCGCCATATGCTCTTCCGCTAGAAGTGCACCACCTCGCGGATCAAGAGTAACCAAATGCCGAACGCGAAATTTCCTCAGCATTTTTGTAGAACATTCACAACACCGCACTGGCACCGCCCAAATGATCTACAGTGGAAGTGTCTCAAAACGGGGTTCTCCACAGCCTTGCGGTGAATCATCTGTATACATTCATGTCGGAAACCTGGGAAATGATTCTAAAGTGCTACCGCTCCCCGAAAAAGGTTTCAATTCCTTCCCCTTCAAGCTTCACTGTGTCAGAACGTTGTACCTCCCAAGGTCTACTTCTGACTCTGCAATTATTTCAATCCTGTTTCGGAAATAAGAGAAAATCTGCATGTTGCCAAAGGTTTTTCGACTATAAATGTCTTTTTTCGAAGAAAAAGTTAATTATTGGAGTAGAATTTCGAAAATGCGCATTGTTCGGCACAAATCTGTGGTGTCTCCTAAATTAATTCACAGATGCGCGCGGCTTGCTGCAAACAAACATACAGCACAGCATACGTGGACACGGCGCGGCGGCGTTCATCGATCGAATCGATTAGCGACGCCGTGCCGCGGGCACTTGCGACGCGCTGCAGTGAGCAGCGGTGGGCATCTGTTAATTGATTTGCCGAACGCTTTACTACTGAAATGACGGAACAGACACTCACTCAATCCTTTGCAGACCGCTGTGGGATCACACATGTAGACATTGAGGTTGTGCGTCTGTCCGTTGTACTGAGTGACGATGTTCATCGACCCGCAATCGCCATTACACGACTGCCATCTGGAGCAACTTCGTTTCACCTTCCTATACTTTACTACCCATTAATGAAACGGTTACCCAGCGTTGGTGACCCAGTTGCCATTCACTTGGATGCCGTTGAAGCAGGTGATCGGGAACTCCGGCAGACGTCGCACTGGCATGGTGGTGTTTACGCTTGGGTCGCGGACGTTACAGTTGTTGAAGTTGTCGCAGCACAGCGCACGCACTTCACGGTCCGTCGGCAGCGGCTTCCAGGTGTCGTAGAGCTCCAGTTGTCTGCAAGCACTTGCCTTCTTAGGGGCCCAAGGAGTAGATGGAGGCACCAGTCTTACCTGCAGATACTTCTGGGGGTGCACATGTAGGTGGTGATGTTTTGTCCGTTCACCATCGCATTCAGCGCTCCACACATTCCATTACAAATGACCTGAATAATGTTTCACATCTAGTGATGTTTCCTCTCCTAGGGTATGTCGGTCTCACCTCAGATCCGACAGTCATGCCTCCATTGTAGGTGCTTTGGAAGCCAACGTAGCATTTCAGTGGATTGCCAGGATACTGAATGAGAAGAGATTAATTTTCACCGTCCACCCTTAAACTTCTTGCTCCTACCTTGTTAGGGAACCGTGTAGGGTCGAGACAGGCGTCGTAGCTGCAGCAGCAGCCTGTCACTCCAGCCTCAACGGTTGTGCAGTTGTTTACCATGCCTGAAGTAGTGAATACCTTGGTAATAAAGAAAAGTAATAAAGAAAAGCTATTGCTCGTTCAAGCTACAAACGTACCGAGCTGGCTGCACACGGAAGCTGGGTCACATGTGAAGATCTCAGCACTCATTGGACCCATAGCCATAGTGGTGTTGATCATAACCGAAGCACAGTCTCCGTGACATGCAGTCCATCTGAATCTCAGGGTTATATTCTGGGTCAAGTATGGGGTGTTATCTTCTCGGTGGCGGTGCGACGACTGTGAAAGTGTGAGCTCTTGACAAAAAAAAGGAATGCTGTAGTTTCGTAATAATTATAAGGGACTTTTCTTCCTTTAAGACTTTGCAGTGCTAGGATTCATGAACTCACAAATGGGCAAAACCAGGTTAGCAAACCAGGGTCGCCGTGCATCACCACAGTTACCTAGGGTTAATGTGTAGGCATCTCATAGTCTATCACGGTAATTTTTGGCGTTAACTTGTTTACCCTGGGTTATCCCATTGGTCTAACAAGGGAAGTGCACCAAGTAAAGCTGCTTATCCATAACGGGACCTAAATGGGTAGAGAGCCTGTCCAACGTGATGTTACGACCTACACTTGAAATCTGCCAAATGGTCTTCAGAAGCTTTGAATACCACATAGAGCAAGTGGAGGACGTTATGGATATTATGGAATTGTGGCTTGGTGTACACTGCCTTGTGCGCAGCTCGTGACGTCGGTCTCAAATCTGTTTTCATCCTTCCTGGGCTTTGTCTGTATAAGGAGTTACGCGCGGTTTTATCAGGCTCCTATGATAGGGCTCTACGAGTGCAGCAGCACAAGATGGCATTGGTAAATGGTTATGGCGTAAAGGTAAGTTTCTCCTTTGTCATGGACATGCTCCCAGGATCAGATCCTGCAGAGTGCGGAATTTTTGCACTCCTTTGTTCTGAGCTTCTATTGACGATTTAGCAAATTTCAAGTGCAAGAATGAACATCATTTTGGACAGGCTCTCCAACCATATAGGTGTCATTTTGAATTTGCAGCTTAAGTTCGTGCAATTCTCTTGTAAGATCCCCGTCCTACGTTTCCTAACATTACCTAGTCCATAAATAACGAATCAGGTTAACCAACGACGGCTTGCATGGTTAACTTTTCATGAATCCTACCCCTTGATAAGTATCTATGTACAGTCAAGATAGTGAAGACAACTTCAATTTTGTCTCCTTTTCTTAGTTTTTTTTTACTTCACGCAGATGTATTGTATTGTACTGTATAAATACCAAAATGTTGCCTCGCAGCGTTTCGCCTTGGATCCGTTTTACAGAGCGCAAATGCACTTACTTTGCCGGTGTTATGAATCGGCCGTTCACACGGATTCCCGAGAAGCAGGCAACGGGGAAGTCGCCTTCATATCGTGGACGCGGCTCCCCAAGCGAATAGTTGGCTGCGTTGCAGTTGTTCACGTTGTCACAGCAGCATCCGGTGATGTCGCGGTCGGCTTGGACCGTCTGGCAGTCGTTGTAGAGGGTGAGTGCTCTGAAGCGCATCACTGAGGACTGTTGATTGTAGCTTCAGCAGGAAGAACTCACTGGCAAGCCTCTTTCGGTGCACATTCGAAGACGACAATGTCTCCTCCGGCCACGGTCGACGAAAGGCTGGCGCACTGCCCGTCACAGAATACCTGAATAGTATCCAACATTAGCTGCTATGGGCAGCAGTTCTACAAATTGGAGCTAGAATCGAGTAAAAACCGACTAATTTAAAGGATAATTTAGAGAATTTGAAATTTTGAATGCTCGGGAGAGAGAGAGAGAGAAAGTGTTGCAGGCCTCGTATCTTTTTTACAGTTCTATGCTCTTTTTTCGAACATTTGGGCTCTCGACTATGACCAAATGATTCCATAGGCAACTGTGCGTAGATATGCGAAAGAAATCTAGTGTAGCCACTGAACACGTCCAGCTGTGGCAAAATTTTCCGCACATGAACAACACTGGGCCTAGCAGGAAATATTTTGGAAATTGAGGTGGTTTTAAGTGCCCAGTCCTCCCTTGCCCTTACCTCTTGTCCGACAGAGATGTTGGCAGCCTTGGAGTAGAGTCCAACGTAGCACGACAGTGGTCCTCGAGGCTCCTACAACTTGATTATGGGTGACAACAATTGACGTTAGGGTGTTTCGAGCATTCACCTTAGGTGGATTCATAGTAGGATTAATGCAGGCATCCGTTGTGCAACAGCATCCTCGTACGATTCCGGGTTCGATGTCATGGCAGCGATTTACAATACCTAAAGAAAAAAGCAGTCATTAGAAGGAAAAGCTTAGTCGACAATTTCTTGGAATTCTTGGAAATGGTCGGACTCCGAATGTGTGTTCACTTACTGAGAGCAGAACAGACGGAGGTGGGATCGCAGGCGTAGATGGCGCCAACCATTGGCTTTCCGTTCATCGTCGTGTTGATGGTTACCGAAATGCAGTCACCTTGGCAGGCAATCCAGCTGAAAAGAGAATTCTGAAAGCTGATGTCAGAAGAAGAGGTTAAGGTACTGGAAATGCAGTCGCTTGACTATAAGTTCGTTTTCAACAAATGCTCAGATTTACATCATGCAATGCATTTGAGTGGCTTCTACGGTCGTTTGAAAAACGAGTGCTTCTTCCCCCAAAAATCCTCAGCTAACATCTATGAGAAGTGCCATCATGAGAGTTTGTGATTTATCCGTATAAAACTTTCGGGTTTAATTAAGATTATTACCCAAGGGTTTACCTACCCAAGATTGAGATATTTATTCCTTTTTGCTATTCTGGTATTCTGTAGTATTCTTTCTCGCAGGGCCCTTCATCGACGCGATGGAATGGTGGGTCCCTTGCTTTATTTTATTCGTTTTTTTTTAGCCTAGGGCTTCCCTTCACTTACTGATGAGTAAGTAGGGAAAGCCCAGTCTAACTTCCGCACAAGGGTGTAGTACGGAACGGAAGTTAGGCCGTGTTTTCTTCTTACTTCTTCTCAAATAGTAAATTGTGATTTATTGATTTTCAAAATCTCACTCTGATCCGAGCTGATTGACTCCGTTGATGCTGACACCCGAATAACAGGCGATCGGCTCCTCAGGCGGTGCAATTGGGATGGTTGTGTTGATGTTTGTACCGGCGACATTGCAGTTGTCCGTTCCACAGCAACATCCTGTTAGGTCGCGATCGCTGTAGACAGTGGTGCAGGTCTCGTTCAGGCCAGCAGAACTGGAAAAATTACAGCCGTCAGCTTGCTGGACAATCAAAGCTGTTTTCTCGTCGAGAAAACTTCGGTACCAACCTGCAGAAGCTCGTTGGGAAACAGTTGTAGGTGGTGAAGTTGTAACCTCCGGCAGAAGTACTGATGGAACCGCAAAGTCCGTTGCAGAACACCTGTGAGCAGGACGTTACAGTTCTTCTCTACACGAACTTTTATGCGAATTTGCTTACCTCAGTTCCTATAGACGTGTTATTGTAGTTGGTGACAATACCAACGAAACACCTGAGCTGTCCATTAGCGGCCTAAAATGGGCTCCTTTTCGAGGATAGCAGTTAAAGGCAGGAGAGAAACCGCTCACATCCTGGATATTCCTTGACATGAGATAGCCGACATTTCGATCCAGTGCCAGGCAAGTGGCCACCAGGGCCAGGCATAAACCCAAGCGCATCTGAAAGCAACTAGACTACAGTATCCGGGGGAGAGAGTGGGTGCTCCGAAGCACCGTAGCAGTGGCAGTGATAGCGGGCGCGCCAAGAGTCGTTTTAAGCAAGTTGTAACCCTTTGATGGACGTTGATAGCGCAAAAGACAATCAAAGCATGGAGAGCTGATAGCGAGACTCGTGAAAATTGAAACTACACGAAGAGGAGCAGAAGAAAGCAAGTTTTAGAAACGAGCCCAAAGTTCAGTAAGTTCTGTAAATGATGGTGAATGGATTCCAAAATACATGTTGGACAGATATTAAGGATGCTGGGGTTAAAAAACAAGCATTAGTTTTTTTAATATTTCCTGATTTAGCAGCTTTTTTTGTAGTCATCCAAATAAAATGCTCTGCACAAAAGTCCAAACCTCATGCATATAGCCCGTTTCAAAAGCGAAGATAGTTGAGTATTTGTGCCCATGATCTGCATTTCTCGTCTGTCTCTCCGAATACGGCACTATTCCTCACGTTCTCTCTTTCTCTAATACCTTCACAACTATGTTCCTCGGTGAAACACATTATATCAATACTATTTATTTGGTGTGACATGAAATGAAGTGTCTCAACGGTTCGCACAGATTCAGGTTTGTTTAGGTTTAATTGCCCAAGTTTGAGCAAATACTAATTATTGGAAATTTGAAATTTTTGGCTGCATTCTATTTTGCTGGATTCGATCTACTGGTTTGATTCCAGTTGTTGGATTTCATAACGGTTCCTCTCTTGAAGTACCCAGAACGGACTAATATGCTCTATTTTTTATTATTTTACTCGTATGACTCCCTCCCTTAGCCATGAGCAGAGGAAAGAATACCTCGTTGGTTCGCTTCTCCATATTTTATGAGTCTAAGGAATTACGATTCACACAGCTAGTATCTCCGTACGACAATCTGATCGACTTGTTGAATTAAAATAGCTCAGAATATGTGATGATGAGCGGATGAGTTTTCCCGCATGATGAACTCTCACCATTTGAGAAACAGATGGATGGACCTTCCCACCCCCCCCCCCCCCCCTCCCCCCCTCGCCGCCCCACAAAAAAATAGAAGTCTCACGATTGAAACTTCAAGATGATTCCATTCCATAGCGCTTTTTTGCATCGCTATATACATATGAAGATGACTTCGAAAGAAGGAGAACAAATAAATAAATGGATTATTGTAGATCTGGAGTTGAGCGCTGGTTAGGAATAATATTTCATGCAACATCAACTGAGAATGTCAAAGAATCCAAGCTGCCTTCAAACAATCAGGCTTCACTGAGAAATACAACAACATAGCTTCATGAACTTTCCACAAGTGTTTTAATGAAAGAAAATTCAGAAAAGCCGAGGCAATCAGCAAGTCTCCTCCTTCACTCACAGAACGACTACAAGAGGACAAAGGTGCTCATTCACAGGCAACAGCCAGTCGGCTCAGCGCAGTTCTGGTACTAAAGACAGAGCGACCAGTGTCGTACTTATTTTATGCTCTAGGCTGTAAAACTGCCACGTTTGGCTACGCGAAAGCGTTATCTGAACCGGATCGTCGACACTGTACTTCTTGCTCGGGCTCCTTCTCGCCTCTCCACCCATTGCGCACTATTTCTTCAGCCTGCAGCACTTCTGCTCCTCCGATGGTGGTCCATGGTTTTTGGCTCAGCATGCTGAATTTCTGTAGCGTGTTTTTGAAGGAATTTGTGAGCGTAGCTGTAAGGGAATGCTTGCTCGATGTGCAGCTATGACATCGATGAGAACTTCTCGAATGTTGAATATTCATTTGACATTCATTACATATACGTATCTATTGTGAATAGCCTTCAATGATCGACCTGTGGTCGGTGCAGAGGAGCTCAAAGGCGAAGTCGCACCTCATTTTTAACTCTGATATTAACATATTTTGAACCTTCTTGAAGTTTTGACGTGAAGTTCTCCAACATGGCCAGTGAACCGACCTACGACAGCTCATCCGATTGTGGTTTGTGTCAGTAGTCTATGGTTAACGTATACATGTAACAATCACGTCTTACTATGTCAGAAATCATGCAAGGTCACATATTTAGCACACCCACGATTTTGGACCACAGAATGTTTTGCGTACCTCAGCGGCAGGATGAGCAATCAATGCCAAGTTCGAGTATGTGTTGAGGCTCTATGGAGGCTTCCTTCATCTTGCTTACCACTGGCACAGAATCACTTGGAACTGGAATAAAAAATGAAATTTCACTTTCATCAGCTTTCTCAAACTAAGTATAGAAGTTTTGTACCATATCTACCAGTGGCGGACGCAGAAAGTGGGTGGGAGGGGGGGGGGGGGGGAAGTGGGGTCTCCACCGCTTTGGGGACCCAGATGGAAAATAAAAATGATAAAAATATTGACTATGATGATAAATAATAAATAGAAATTATATCAAAAATGGTAATAAAAATGAACAATTAAAAATAAACTGATACAAGATTTTTATTTGTATTGTAAAGTAATTTCGAAGCCCCCCTCCGCTTCTGGTATTTACTTATGGAGAGAAGTGAAGTGGTGATTTGAATTAGCCACTTTTCTGCTTAACATTCCGATATGAACACTGTTAGCGTACTCTCCCCACCAGCTGGAGCCAGGGCAGAAACGAACCGTCAAATTTGTTGAAAATTTCATTTTATTGCATCTCGAGAATAAAGAAAGCTTTGGGATTTTCCCATTAATATCTGAATACCTGCTAGTAGCGCAAATCAGAGGAAAATCCACGGCCAATACATACTTTTTTTGTTCGAATTCAGTTCCGAGTGGGAACGGCATACCTGTCCTTGAGCAAAAAGGCACCTACCATAAACTCTCTTGCTGCTTTCAAAAGATTTGCCATCCCTAGGATAACTACCTTCTAACAGAGTAATGGTGCAGTTTCAGTTTTAACTTGCTATGATTGCATTGAAAGGAATGTTAATACTGATTTTTACTCACATGTAATGATAACTATTTTTTCAACGTCTGTCTTAAAGAGCGTAATAAATGTATGTATATGTGTATGTTCTACGGATCTATGCCGTCACGTGTGGTTCGTTCTGAGAGTTCCCCTTGGATCAACATGTGGGGTTCACCTGTATATATAAAAGTGAAAGTGTGTATGTTAGTACAATCCTGGAGATCAGGATGGAAGGATCTCCGCGACCCTTATAATCCTTCACGTCATTCTACGTCGTTATCTCTAGCAAGCAGATCATGGATTGACATGTTAGAGATGGTTAAAGACAACGTTCGACCATGATACGCAGTTATGCCTAACATGTTAATTAACGATCTTCTTGTTAGAGATAATGACGTGGAGGAGCACAATCGTTGCCGAGATCCTTCTATCTCAATCTACAGCACCATAGTATGGGTATTTGTGTGTATGTATGTAAAGAATAGAAATCGCGGAGAGTGAAACGATCCGCACCAAATTTTGATGCTGTTCCGTCTTGGACCGGTGGAGTTTAGAGACTACTTCCCACTGAGGATTATTGATTAGCCTATCGATCATGTCGATTTTATTGATTTTTCGCTGTTTTCCCCAAGGCACTGGCAAGAACATGCCTGATGGGGTACCTAAGTACGCTGGACACGAATGTACCGACCATTTTATGCCAAAGTATTGATTCATTATTTTACTGACTTTTACCCACTTTTGCAGAGGGATTAGGAAAAACAAATATACTGGGGTTCCTCATTACGCTGAAAACGAGTATGACAATCATTGGGCGCCTACCTAAATATCGATTTATTGACTTTACCGATTTTCTACCTTCGTTCGGAGACGGGCAAGAACATGCCTAATGCTGTCCTGCAATGCGCTGAACACGAATATGACGAACATTTTGCAAGAAACCATCGATTAATTGGGTTCATCAACTTTTTCGCTTTCGTGCAAGTAACAAAAGGGCCACCGGAATTATTCAACATAGTGATCATTGCAATGAGAAGCACTTCGAGTGGATGTATTGTTTCACTAACTATACGTCTCAGTGTGAAAAGCCATGGGCAGTGAAACTCCAGAGCAGAGCCAGGTACGCCGTCCAGTAATTACTAATTGTTAGACCAAAGAGGCTCTCAAAAGAGAGCTGTTCCGGTACGATGAGTCTAGATGCGTAGTCCACGAGTGAATATCTCAGGGACACCGCATATGAAAGACAAACTTAGCAACAAACTAATGCTTGTTTTTAGTTAGTTTTCTTTTATAAACTCCAATTGAAAATTCGAAAGAAACATTCAAAAGATTTATACCTAATCTCTTTGTAGTCGCATCTTAGTTAGTCATGTAGCACGCCGAAGCAACGTCTCTGTTTCTTGTTTCTCTTGTTTAACATCTCTATGATCTGAATGCAAAAAATTTCTTATTCTCCTCTAGTTCCCAGTAAAAACTCATCCTCACAATACGGTATCACATGCGCAGCGCAATTTCAAAGCACGCGTGCTGTGGACGTGCGACTATATGATGAAAAAAAGAGTCGAGACTCCCAGGTGACGCGGTTCAGGTGAAGACTAATTCACTAACTCTACGTGGGGTATAGCACTCTTGGGTGGGCGCGACTACCATGCATGGTGTGTGGCGGTGCTCATACTTCGTTGCGACGCGACCGTCGTGCACGAGCAGGCACGAGCAAAGTGTTCAAACGCGTAGTCATCGCCCGAAAAAATACGAACCAGCTTAGTCTGGGTTGAATTAAAAGCGGCAGTCACGAAAATTCTCACTTCTAAAATGAGTCGCTCACCATGTAGCGGACCGCTGGACAATCGCAACAGTAAGTTGAACACCGTGGATGGCCGCCTAGCTGCGATGATGCTGCTGTGGACACAGCTGCCGTTCTGGACATCAAGGTTTCGTCGCGCCAGCTGACGCCGTTGACATGTGGTTCAGCGGAGGCTCATTTATCTAACTCGTACCCTTTGCAGAATTTCGTGGCGGGACCCATCACGGAACACTCGTCCACGCTGTGGACAGACATGAAATGCCGCCATTATTTCCTGTGTTTTTCGCGCGTTTCACGTTACTTCATCGTTGTCAATGAGTTCATCGTCCCCAAAACCCGATATGCCGCAAAATCTTCGACCCAAAAATTTCCATGAGTGCTGCCTTTAATTGACTGATGGTGTGTACAGTGATACCGACTCGATACTTTCAAATCGATTGTTTTTGCCGCCGTCCTCAGTTAACTCCCGCCGCGCTCCTAGTACCGTAACGCGAAAGGGTCGCGCATACCATCCCCTGATTAATTTAATACAGACTCCATCTGCAGCAATGAACATTGTGGGCGGAGCATTTTCAAAGTAGTTGTTTTTTCATGAAAATATTGGACTGAAGAACAATGTTAGGTTGTGCGTTGGATGAATTGAAGCGTGATCCAATATCGCACCATCGGATTTCCATGGCCAGTGCTATTGGGTATGTGTGATATATTACTAAAGTCGGTTCATGATAGTGTGCTTTTCTCCACTTTTCCATGATGTCTCTTAAATGCTATTGTGCCACTATCAAGGCTCATAATTGGCTTGAAATTACCCATATTATTGCCGTGATAAGCGCAAGCGGCTGCGCTATCTGCAGGCTTGGGTTCGCGCTGGACGAGAACTTCGTAGGAATGCTGGAAATGCGGAGCAGGCCCTCTAGCATGGAATACATTGAATCACCACTGACTAGCTCAGCAAAACCATCCTGGTGTTCGTTGCTTCGAAGAGCGTTCTCTACCCGCACTACAGTGTATGTCAAAGCCTTACGCTGCACCTAAAAATTCTTCTTTTAGTGAACGGATCAAGTTGCGATGACAATTATCGTCTTGAGCTTGTTGAGGAACCCCTAGGAACATCAACTCTGTTTGTCTTGTAGTCAATCATAAAAATTCTCCGATACTTTGAAATATTTCGGAAAAAAATTACTGCGGTTCGAAACGTGACGCCCACTCCTGAAATATAGTACAGGTATACGCTACGGAGGGTAGGAGTTGCGAAGAAGCAAATAAGAGATACGGGCTGATGCAATGAGGGCTGAGAGGACGTGAAAGATCCTATGGAGTGTTCAAAATCCACGTCCAAGGCATTTGCCTGTCACGGACAGGGCAAGCTCTGCAATTGTTAGCAAAACAAATTCCCTGAACAACCTGACTGCGTGCAGACGCTAAGCCGATGTTTGCGTGAGTAATCCTGGTGGGAAGAAAACTGAAAGAAAACAAGGCCGACAGGACTGTCGTGTCACTCTTCTAGTATCCTCCTCAACAGTATCGGCGGAAGGAATCCGTACTAAATTTTCGCTACCTGTTTCCAAATCGACAATTCTCTATGCATATCAACGTCTGAGTGGTTCGAGGCAAGAAAGTAAGACATGTTCTCTGGTGCACTCCACACCATCCTTGAGGTTGACTTACTAATGTGTAGGGGAAGTTCTCGCGGTTCTGAAAACTGTACCTCTTTGAACCCACGCTGTCATGCAGCAATTTGTCTCTTGTGCCTGTATGCAAGGAGGTCAGTTAAGTGCAAATTTATGATTATCACTCACTCCTGCACAACCCCTTCCAGGAAGATGAAACTTTCAAGATAATACATCTGCGGCCTTCTAGTATACGACTCCAAATCCAATGAATGAGCAGCAGCATCCAGTCGTCGCCTTAACGCTGCGTTCTGGGAAGGTACGATGTCCAGACGCACTGCACAAAATTGTTTCGGACTCCTTCGCGTCGGCGACAATGATCGACTGCAACAGCTGGCAGATTCAGATCCATGCCAAACTACGCATGAAAGCACATAATTCTTAAATGTTCACTTTACCACCATCGCCGATCACTTGCGTTAGTTGGATAAGGTAATATCAAGGCCAGCACAGTGAGTCGTGTTGATCTGACCGGATCTCCAGCGAGGTGCAGAGGTGGCTACTGAATTGCTCGGCTGGAGTTCGTCTTAGGAGGAGATGAGAACTGGCGTCTGTACGCCAACATCAAGCACCGTCGACGCTGCTTCGACAAGGTTGAGCAGCCTGAGCCGCACTTCGAATGCAGGCCTCCACTCGCTGAAGGTTACGGTCAGTGTTTGGTGTGACGGCAAAGGCATAATCCATTACAAGCTAGTACCACG
>KN742881.1:0-13244 GCA_000816745.1 Ancylostoma duodenale | reverse complement strand
ATATTCTCCTCCATATACATTATTCGTTTAACCTTTCTGAAGCTTAATGTTTCTGTTTCAGTAAAATAGACGGTTCTCACCCGTTTTGTACGGAAACTGCGAATACGCATTCCCTGCTCGTTCGTTTTCATTTGTTCCCTGCCCTACGAATTGCTCGAAGCTTTTGAAGTCGAGTTCTATATTCGCTTAGAGATCGAAATAACTCACGGCCGGTGGTCTCGATTCGGCATGACTGCGACGAGCTATCGAGGGCGTAGCCTGCGGCATCTGCCGCTTCTTCGTTTTTAAATGTGGGATGACGTACGGTAATGTCAGTCATGTCTTCTTCGACCGATCATCCTTAGAAGTTCTGCACTCCAACCTATCGTATGGTGTTTTCTCTCGTCGACAATTTTTATACTGTATTTATTATACATTAGTTCGACTGCGTGTTTATAGTCTGGTAGCTTGTGAAATGCGCCTGTCCTTGCCTGTTATTCCGTCTATGGGGTGGTGTTGGCCGACAGATCAGCTGATTCGACCTAGTTCATGCACTTTCCTCTGTAAGTTGTAATAGTGCAAAATATGATTAGCTCCATTATGCTGTTCTCCTACTGCAGCTTAATAAAATCTCTCACCAGACGCATCCTGCGGCGTCCTCTCATCGATCGAATCCAGCGAGTCGTTACGTTCTGCTGCAGCTGTAGTTGCAGACAAAGTTACAAATGCACTCACTAAGCTGCCAGATTATATGAGTGTCACAGTTTACGCCAGAACTATTGCCGTTAGGTCAGGCTTTCGGTGTTCTTCAAGAGGCATAGAAGCACCTGCTATCCACTTTTCCTTCGAACCTCTGCAGTTCGTAATTAGCAAGTTCTCCGTTATGGAAAACGCACTGTATGGTATTGTTATGTCAGAATGGCAAATTTTCGGGGCTATCTCCTTCTTAAGGGCCTGGAATGGGTTGAACAACTCGTTGAAGCTGTCCCATCAAGCGCATTAGCAACCAAGCCGAAAGTTCGAAAACTCATTTTTTGATCAGCGGAAAAGGTAGGATGATCGGAAAAGTAATGGGTGGTAGGAAATTGACCGAAATTGGAAATTAGTAGCCAACTTAAAGTAACATCTGAGTCGGACTAACATTTCTGATAGGAAGGAAACTAGCAGGTAATCGTCACATACTAATCACACGAAATATCAAGTTCAAAACACTCGCTTTGACGAGAACTAATCACTCCACTCCGACTGCGACGAGCTCCGACCACACTTTGGAGTTGCCCGTGGAATTCGTCCTTCATCACATCCGGATCGGTTTTGTGATGGCGTACGAAACGACGCCGCTGCTCAACATGAATCCAGCCGCCTAAGTGATAAGGCTTCATTGTTCGATCATTATCCAGAGTCTTAATCGTAACTGTTCCATATTCACTAATCTGCAGTTCCGACAGGGCAGCAATTGACATTTTGCATCTAATCAGCTCCCCTGCGATTATCTCCTACTGAGCGAAGCGGAGTCATGGTCATACATCCCATGCAGCGATTCCTAAGTTTCTCTTCGACGAAATTATCAACTTTCCGTTATTTACTCTCAATGCGTATTCTTGGCGACCAATAGTTCACTTTACGCCAAGTTCTCTGTCAATGATGGTTTCGGAATGACTTCTCGGCATACACTTCTGAACGTTATAGAGACCAAGAATTGTAATAAACAGAGTTATTGCGAGTCTTCGACTTCAGTTAATATCCGTTTGAAAATTGCTCCAACGAGTTTCTACATTTCTTATGAGAAACTGTTCATACATCTTCTTTGTGAAAGCTGCACCACCACTCATGTAGCACTCGCACCTAAGATCTTTAATCGAGTAACTTTTGTATAGAAACTGTTTCAGGATCGAATATCTGCAGCTCTTGCGGATACATCTGGATCAGCATGGGCGGCATCTAACTTGGAAGACATGGAATTAGAGCGCTCTAGTGCTCGAATCGGATTGCTAGAGTGTTTACGGAAAAACGTTAAAGAACGTAGTTTTCAAAACGTTCCTGCAGGTGAAGGTCCTCCATCGACTATTGAAAGGAAGATGTGAGTTAATTGAGTTTGGTAAGGATTGTTCTGAATTAATCCTGGAAATCACTGGTTTAATGTGTGGACAGGTCCAGATGAAGCACTGTTACGTATTACTGTAGTAAGAGTTTATTTTAGATCTCTGGGTAGCTGGGCATTGATCGCTGCAATCATATTGCTCTTATTTGTATGTGTGATATTTTTTATAGTGACAAGAAGGGGAACAAAAGTAGGTTGTTTAGTCCATAGGAATTTTACTGGGCTTGAAACGGATACTGCGTCGCTCAGCGAAAAGCCGCTGCGCGCATTCACATATCTTCAAATTATCGGCCCATACATCTGACGTAAAAAGCGTTTATACTCCGTCGTGACGCCACAGTCGCGCACAAGTAAACTGCTCAAAGCGGTTGGTGCGTTATAGGCAGAGTCGTAAGATGCGAAAGGCGTGACGGCGTGGTGCTACCGCTCGCGTTTTGCATGTTGTGGCCGACGTGCTCGCAACGCGACGAAGTATAAACACGTTTGTGGTCCTCGCACGTGTTCAGAACATCCCCACAGCCATAGAGCAGCTTCCGCACACTTCAATGAATTTGCTAATGACTATGAGTAATATGGAAACAACAGCATAGGAGAGAATATGTAGTGGTAGTATTCCTGGTGTATCAGGCTGGTGCGAAATTGATTGCCGTTTTGGGGCATGCACAAATAAACTTCTCTCTTCTGTGGAATTTGAACGATAGCAAGCCAAACTGTGTGGCATTCTGAAAGGGCTTTTCCTCCTCTTTCAAAACCACTTAAATGTTCTGGATGGCTCCTCTCAGTACCTTTCTGTGGGGTCGCGAGTAAATGATGAGCCGACGCGATTTTTGGGTGATCATGGTTAAAGGCTTCAAACTCGACCACTTTTCACCGGAGGTATCCGGTAATCTTGTATTTGTTTTGACCCGGAATCATCTTTGCAGTGGACAGTGAGCTACTGGTTCGCAAAATTTTCTTTCAGAGATTTCGAACCCCAAGGCAACCATGGCCGTGATAGCAGGTTGTTCCTTGGCGATTTAGTGTTGAGGACTGTCGTGGAGCCAAAATCCGATCTTACCATTCGGACATAGAGAGCAGGGATGGATGGTCGTGATAGCAGATTGTTCCTTGGCGATCAAGTGTTAAAGGCAACACCCACGATAATCTTCATGTCCCAAATTTTGGATGTTTAGGAGGCTGGACGATAGTCCCAGTAATTCTACGCAAGTTGCACCGCCGAAGGCAGCAGCGTTCCCAAGATATAACAAGTTAGACTTGGTATCCGGGTATCCGCGGATGAGATGTGGCGCGATACGAATCAGCTGTTTTCTGCCGCAGTCAGTCAGTTTTCCAAACGAAACGTTTGTTTCCATGCTCATTTCGAGGACTCTCACATTGCAATGATCTCTTTACCCCATTCACGCTCTTTCAGTTGTTATTAGACCGTACGACTCCTTCTTTTCATTACAATGTGCAGACTACTGCTGTCGCAGATCTCCATCTGGGACCCGAAAAAAGTAGTATTCTGTAAGAGAGAGATCTCCATCTCCATCGTTATAACGACCCAGCAATGGGAATATGAAGCATGCTGAAACTGCCTCCCAAAAGTTTGCGAATTCTTGTGATCTCAATTTTAGTTGTAGAAGCGTGCAATACAAGGTGGATTGTCGGGAAGGATGTAACGAATCAAATGGGCATTGAACTGATGAAAAACGTTGCGTACAAGTCGAGTTATAACACTTTGAAATAGAGCGTTCGTTTCGGCAATTAATTTCGCACCAACCTGATAAAACAGGAAGCGGTGATGCGATCCACAGATCATATCACAGCACTCAGGATTTACGCACTTCCTAATTCTGACTGCCTCATTTACATCCCTAGCTTTCAGATTCAAAACGATATGAAATCTAGTGGACTCTCTATTGTGGAACTGGAATTCAGCGAAAAGGACGGTGTTTACAATAAGAAGAACCTGATAGGGAAACTCAGGACACCAGAAGAGCAATCTGATAGCGTAGAGGGTAGCAAAGAGCGTGATGACAATGGTGGATGAGAGCTCCAAACTTCATTTCACTAGCAAAGATAACATACTGTACAACAAATGATCCGTAGAAGCTTAAACCTAAGTAGTGTTAAGTTCTAATAAAGACTTGTGGTTTGTTTCTTGTCACAAGACATTTGAGGTGTTTGTATTTGTTCAAAGTTTAATGAATGATAGCCGTTATAACGACCCAGCAATGGGACATAATAATTATGATGGGATCACTGTTACTTCCTCACATCTTGCCCTTTTTAAGAAAGGCTAGCCCCAATCTTCTCAAGAAAGACATTTGCTGTTTTGCATCTCATCTGCCACATCACGAAAATATGACTTGCCTCCCCTAGGGCTGCAGAAGTAAAAATTTTATGATAGAAAGATCCCTGTCTAGAGACGCTCGTAGGCCTTCTGCTGAAGTTCTCCGGCAACAATATCAGTGAAGACCGCTTTGTTGCGGTTCCTTTGCAACGAGCGGTATCTTGTAAGCTTGTCTGAGGAGAAAGGAGAAATATTTCTCGAAATGGAGTGCTTTGAATTTTTTGATTTTCTAGACGGCTAGTGTGCTGAAGCCAGTTCTACTAAAAGTGCCAAAGCCTACAATTTTGAAGCTGCCTAATCCAAGACTAATGGGATGTATTGGTCGAGTGATGCGCTCGTTGTGGTGTGGCAGCAAAATCTTGATCGATGCCGCTGCGTTCCATCAGCTCACATGGACATGCTAAGCTTTGGCACGCATTTCGTCAAAATCGTCCAAATAGAACGCTAGCACGTACTTCTACTTTTTACTGTGTTGAAAGCAATGCATTAAAGGCGGCACCCGTCGAAATCCTCGACTCCGAGTTAAACAGCTGTAATATGATTAGGCCCTGGTTTATTTATAAAAGATTAAGGTTAACGAGAGGCCAATATGTTAGCGGTAGTTCGAGTTAATGAAACATTTTCCTATCTTGCTCCTAGCAATTCCCGCCAGGACAAAGGAACGTTCCTGATGACTAAATAATTCCAACTTTGTATTGGAGATTTTTTTCATTCAGTTGGAGGCATAGAAAGATTCAGAAATGTGGTTAAAAAGTGTGGGCTAATACAGCGGCTCTACAAAGTCGAAGGGAGGTCCCTTCCACTCCAACAGGTTTTCATTAATATAAAGAGTTAATAATGGAGGATAACATGATGAATGAAATGATTAAATGAGGGGCTATGAACTTCAAAATAGATTAGAATATAAACATAGAGATAAATGAGATTATATGGGATTCCAGTGGATAGTGAAGCGAATATGTAGAAAAAATAGCGCAGGAGACAGAAGCAGCGAATTCATACCTCCTTCTGCCTCCTCACAAAGCAACTATGGAAATCGGGAGGAGCAAAGAAGAGAGGGCAAAAATGACGGTGAAGTTTCGTGGGGCAGGCGTTCTCTCGCGCAGAGCAAAAACCTTCCTTTATACCATACGTGGGCGGGGCTATGGAGAATCGTTGAGTAAGGGATCGCCGTTACGGTGGATTCGCGACGGCATTCATTCGACCTTTTCGCTTTTCCTACACAGCCGATAGTGTCACACATTGTCAGCACATCACAAATGTTCAATGAACACAACGAATTTTAACCTATGTGCGAAGAAATCCAAACTGAAGAACCCACCTGCCCTCCGCGGACACAGCTGCCCTGTATGCTCCAGCACGCAGGCCGCCGTCACCCGTACAAGCGCGTGTGACTTCTTCGTCGCGAGACCCAGGAGTGTGAAACGGAACGCACTTAGTCAGACAATTGTGGCGTCGAACAGCAGGTACTCTGATAACTGTGCGGCACGAACGCTGCTCGAACGCCGTAATGGTTCGGTTAGAAAGGCTAGCAGCAACGGTTCCCAGTTGCTGCCATCCTCCCCACAATTGCTTCTAAAGGGACGGGAGCTTGAGCAGCAATCGAGGGGAGAATGGCAGCAACTGGCAGACTTGCTGCCGTCTAATTATTTCATGTTGAATTAAGGGAAACTAACCAGCTTAATGTACGGCGCAGGCCACCTGGATGTGCCGAGGAAGGTCTACAGCGCAGTTCTAAGGAGAGGACTTGGATTTGAGTGTGTGAAATACGCAGAATGCATGCTCTTCCATGAGCAATATTTTTGTTGCGAACCCACGGCGGTGTTAATGCCTGGGCTGTCCCTGAGAATAGAAAGTTAAACATTCAGCGATCTTCGCCCACATTCCCTCGGATTTCGCATAACTTTCGGGCGCGATTCGCATAAAATTGAAGGTATATCGTCCATCTTCTAGAGATTTACGTATATTTTTTGGTAAAATGGAAAAATATTGCGGCAAAAAATAAGCGAAATCTATTCGAAAGCACACGTGATCCGCTCGAATTTTGTCACCTGAACAAGCGTGAAGAAGCGACATCCTTTCGCGGGATCGGCGTAGCCGCGACGGCACGTGGGGGAACATCTGACAAGGCACGTGGGGAGACGTCTGCGACATGTGGGGGGTAAGTGCCCAGGTACAACTGAGGATGGACCCCAAATCCCCATTTCCACATGCAGTCAACCCCCACGACTGCCTGAGTAGTCGCAAGAGAAACAGCCCCTGGACTTCGTGAATTTCTCATGTGTTTCGCTCTATTTTACTATTGAATATGAGTTCTAGGTCCAAAAAAACTGAAATTCTGCAAAATCTCGAACACGGAGATTTGAGCGGGTGCTGCCTTTAACGGTAGCACTCCCACCCAAGCATACAAGTTTAGTGGGGTTGTGACGGATTAACCTCTGTCAACTTATGTTAAAGGTAGCGTCCCACCTCAAAATCGTTTTTGAGATTTCAACGTGAAAAGAATCTCCAGGAGTTGTGATCACTACGGTGTACGTGATTCCAGGCAAAACTGCCGAGAAACCCATTTCGAGTCCCGATTTTTAAGGGGCCTTCGGGTGGAGCCGGGGGTAGAGCTAAGTAACTTTCCGAATAATTCACTCCAGGAGGCGCACCTCCTGAGGAATTTCGTATTCCTCGTGAGAGTTCCTCATCAACTCCCTAACGGAACAGAAACTGCGCTCCATTTGCAGCGACTGAGGGAGTATGTATGTCGGCCTCAGTGGGCGAAAACCATGCAATGGTTTTTGCCTCCGGAAACGATTTTGAGGTGGGACGCTGCCATTAAGGGTAATTTATTTTAGGTGAAGAGTAAGGCGAGTCGCATCGCTGACGCAGCCCAGACGCACGCGTTAACTGCCTGTCGGAGCCCGCACCTTCTTTTCATTGAGGTGTCGCTTTGATCGTTCTTCATGCAAGACGGTCTCCTCTCGCAAATGCGTGTCTGATTCTGACGCACGCATTCTAGTCTGAATTGCCCTTTCACGGAACTGAATAGCTGCTTTTATTGTCCGGCTTTGGCTGTATATGAAAAAAGTCACGTGAGAGATGATCCTCTTCTTAGCCACATTTTGCAGAACACTTGGTGGTTTTGAAGCCGTTTTATGCTGCGGCGAGACCTAACCTACGCATTCCTTGTCAGCAAAAACGAGGTTTCTCAATCGCGTACAACTCCGACTGTTTTGCCCATATATCGGAGTTTCTCATACATTTTTTTGCTGCATATTTATTGATCATGATCACGACACACGAACAGAATCACATTGCTTCTTGGATGAATATCATGCGATTAAATGATGGCGCAAGTAATGCAGCCTGGAGACGAGTCACGTCTCTCTCGCCGTTTATCGCCCATAGTGAGAGGCAGCGTGTCCGACTCCTCCGGAGTATCCTCCTGTTCCGGCAGAATACTCGGACGCGGGAGCTCCCGCTCCTTGAGAAGCTGGCGCTGAGAACGACTCCTGCTGAAAATAGGCTTTTTTAGCTCGTAAGGCAATGACAGCGTATCACCCCTTTAGTTAACAGCTATAATTCTCTTAATGAGTCTTTATGTAGGAAAGTTTTGTTCATTCAAAAAGTTGGGCAGAAAGAGAAACAATTGGAGAGTTTATGAAGCTGAAAAAAAGGAGACGAGGCTGGAAATCAATAGAATGCACAATATTATTAGTTGTGAGGCAAATTATAGCCAAAACTTCTTAAGGACCTTACTGCAGTTGGATTTGATCGGATTTAAAATTAGCATATATCTAGAAATTATGTTTTGCAATGATTTTTTGACTTTGGGTTTGAATAGCGTAACTTCACTCACTTTCTTTTGGTCTCTCGGGGGGCAGGGGCAGTATGTAGCGTCGGCTCCCACGTTTCCTGGTTGTCCTTGTGCACCTTCCTCGCCCGGGCGCCCACCGGCACCTTGGAACCCAGGCGTACCGTCCGGTCCGGCTGGTCCAGCCTCGCCGACAGGACCCTCCTTTCCAGGGTCTCCCGTAGGGCCCGGCTGTCCACTCTCGCCTGGTGCTCCGCGTGGTCCCTTGCGGGGGACAACCTGCTCGGCGTCTTGGCCCTAGGAAAGACGAGTAACAGTTTTCGAACTTTGAGCTGGGCAAGGAACAATTAACGAACTATCATCTCTTACCTTTTCTCCGTTGGGTCCGGGGTGTCCGTCCTCGCCGGGCGGTCCTGGTGGTCCCATTTCCCCTGGGCTTCCCGGGAACCCGTCGTTGCCCGGCATTCCCGGCGTGCCTCTCGGGCCGCGCATACCGCGGACGCCCTGAGGAAGAGCAAATAATTAGTTTGCTTCAATTAAGATAATTCAATCTAATTCTCACCGGTTTGCCACGTTCCCCCGCCGCACCCGGCTTGCCCGGAGGACAGTGGATGCAGCCATTGAATGGCGCGTTCTGCCAATCGTCAGCGTCCTCACCCTGAAGAGGACAATATCCACAGTCGTGTTTACACTAAGCGATGAGCACTAGAAACCTACCGGGAAGCCATCTATGCCGTCGTGTCCGGGCACACCATCCAACCCGGGTGCACCTTGTGGTCCGGCTGGTCCGCGTGGGCAGCCGCCGGTGCCGAACTCGTCTTTAGCGGCACAGCCAGCACCGCTTCCACCGCTTCCGCCTCCACCGGTGCAACCAGCTCCACCAGCTCCACCAGCTCCACCTCGTCCACCGTTCGCAGCGTTTGAGAAGCAAGCTGAAACCTTGTGCGTGATAGATGAGAAGAAGTATGCCAAACGCAGCAAAGCAAAAGGCGATCAGAAGAAATTGAACAGCTGCTCCTTATTCTGTCAAGCATAGTCCCACATAAAATCCGGGAGAAAAATTTCAATGGTGGTTCTTTTTCTAGCCACATTTTTTGAGCACTTTGCTTTCTGACATCAGTAGGTAACATATGGCTAAAAATCCTAGCATTTTCCAAGCATTACTACCAAGCTAATGTCAAACTATAGAAAGAATTTGCGCAGAAGACTAGCAAATATTCCTGTGTCTGTATTCACGAACACTCCCGCTAATGCTTTGCTTCACCCACTCTCCTGAAGTGGACGAGTTTCCCGGGTGAAATGGGTATATTTTGTAGAAGTGACTCGTCTTCGTCAGCAGTTAAGGCTAATGGTAAATACTGCGAGATATAGGAGGTTTAGCTGAGAATCTCGCCCACTCTGGGTGAACGGGAAGTCTAGAACCTTCTTGGAAACCTTCATCAATATGGGCGCTGGTCGATCTGTGAAGAACATAACAAAAGAGTACAGTGCGCACAGTTGAATGGGGGATCCGAAATGTGATATCTTGGTAGGGCAGGAAACAAAGAACCGCACTAGGTAAGGATGTCAGACGAAACGTGGTGACTCCTCCTACTGGAATCGCGCTTGAAGATAAGGAAAGCCGTGGTGAAAATCCAGAGAAAAGCCCAGAAGAGTAAGAAAAATTGTATGCTCAGCTACCTCCAATCTATGTATCTACGGTTCTAATTTTCTCTCAAACCAGATAAAAAAAACCTTCAATAAGCCACTAATATGGAAAAAGTGGAACATCAGGACTTCCAGGGCTTCCAGAGGAGCGTTCTCAGGAATTATTTGGAGTACCTTAGAAATATATAACGAGAACTACATGTTAACGCCACAACGATATGTAGGACCAAAAATATCTCGTGCGGCACTCCAAACGAGTATTCTATAAATTCAGGAAGTTTTGAGTAACCTTTTCCCCTTTTGGACCCCCCTACAAAGGAAACGTACGATTGAAGAAGGGCAAAAGATGTATGTACATACAACTAAATGAATGTTGATGTCATGATAGTTAGGGGAACGTAGACCACCGTCACTCTATTCAGACTCTAATGAATATGACGTGTTGGCGATAAAAACATCCGCGATGTTGTGGCTGCATATGAGACGGAGCCACTCTCAGGACCGACTGCTCAACGTCGTTTTATTTCAAACAAATATTTGCCAATCTGACGCCTATGTCCCTTGTGCGTCTTGAAAACAGAACGCGATCCGCAACTGCCGCACAGCCGCCACGGTGAACAGTACGCAGAGTTTGACATGCTGTCACACTGTTTTTGTTTGAGCTCAGATAAAAAACAGCCAACAAATTACTGTAAGAGCGAGGTTATGGGGCTATGGATAATCTAGCTGTCAGCATGAGGGGGAGAGGGGGGGGGGGGAGGGGGATTGTTGACAAGAGCAGGGTACTGAGCGTGAGCGGATTCCTAGCGATCATCATTGATACAAAATCACGTCGTTTTCGATATCTAGTATACTCAGGATCGAATAAAAATCGAATCACTTGATTTATCTATATATCCATTCACGGCTAGATCTGAAGAATTCAGATACCCAAGAAAAGATAGACCTAAATGCATCCATATCATTCGTGAGAGATTGTATTGCTCTTCCTTTTTCAAACATCCGAACTAACTATGAATTATTCGGAATTCAATTTTTGAACTTCGATTGAATCGACCAGTATCTAGTGCATTATTCGGTCTTAACTGTAACATCTAGCTATGTTAGACCCTACATATTAAGGTAAAACCTCGAAAAAGTCAGATGAAAACGTGGTTGACCTTGATCATCCCCTTAAGGATACGCAAAGCATCCTATTTCCGCTCGAAGCTATGCTCCCGGGAGTAGTAAGGACGGGCCAACTAAGTGATGTCTCTCTACCTAATATGACTTGAATTTCGTGACATTAGCATCCTCTGCCAGTCGATTCTTATGAAATGATCACGCCAAAACGCTTCATTCGGCTCCTATCATGAGATTTGCGGGTAAAGTGTATCCTGTGCTAACAGATAGACTGTACTTTGTAATTGTACGGCCGACAAAAGTGCAGCTATATCACTGCAAAAACGAATTTGTAGCTTTATTATGAAGCCACCACAGTGGATCAATCACTTGCTGGACTAATCTGCGAGCCGAAAATATTGTAAGGGATACTACAAAAATTTCGCTTCAATGGTAATTGTTCCTTCAGCGCGAACTCACATACCTTCCACCAATACTGTCTAATACCTGATCGCTAAGGTTGGTTACTACCTTCAAATCCTGCCTTGTTCCTCACAGGCCACTATCGATAGATTTATTCTCGTGCTTTCTTCTCCTAATGTAGCGACCTAATTTTCGTTGGCTCACGTCTCTGCTGAATCTACCAGACGTAATCGTATCATCTGTTGCACTTTATCGGGTCAGATGCCCTGCGCGACGATCGCTCGGAGGACGATAAGAAGGCGAATGGGAATCTAAAATGTGGCAAGTGCCGCTAATTGAGCGCATTCGTTACATTGTCCTTGATTGGAGATCAGTATACTCTTCCGAAAAACTATGCAGTTGGAAATTTGAGCACAAACTGGAAATGTATACACTAAACAGCAAACAATTCGACTGTAATGCATGCTGAGTGTCGTATGCCGCTAGGCACCCCTCTTTCTCTAATTTCTCTTCAGTCCGTGGCCTGATGTGATGGACAAGGGTCAAGTAGGTACAAGTAAATTCAGCTATTGACAGCCTGCATGCAAGCTTTGCCAGGAAAATTGGCAGTAGCTTAGCCAGCCTACTATACTCGGAACCCCCTAAAGGTCACTGTACCGCTGCTCATCGCAGAACAAGGCAGAAAATGGAAGGAATTCAATATGTATGTATGTGTGCTTTCTCGAGGACTTGAGTTTTTCTAGTAAAAAGGAATAAAATAAAGCCTTAGCTTAAGCAGTTGCAATCGCAAGAAAAAGTCCTCTTTCCGTGCCAAAATAAATCAATATTTTTCTTGATTTGTATGAAAACAGCTGATTGGTTGAACGAAAATCCTTGCCTATGAGGCGGCGTCTATGCATTTCCATTGAAATGGTAAAGCTACAAATGAAAAAAAAAACGTACAGAAAGAAGAAATCTCAGCAGATTTCGAGAGGCCTAATCTCCAAAGAACAGAAAGGATGAAATGGATGAGCAATTGTTAATTTTGGAGTCCTTGGCGAAGGGGTTTCGAGAAATTGGACTTTTTGGCTATGCCACTTAGCTTTGGATATGCTTGAGTTTATTACCACCGTCTGGCAAGAGTACTGTAAGCCATGCTTTGACAAGGCAGACAGTACCGTCAGAATTTCTAGTTTTCTCGCTGAGACGGTGTAAATATGTCAGTTTTTCATCCACAAACTATAAATCCTCGATACCACGTCAGAGGTAAGTGAGGAGAGAGACTTACCGCAGACTGGTCCGGCGTTCACTCCTTGGGCTTCGTAGGCACCGTACTGGTCCTTGCCTTGGCGTCTTTGACGGGTCGAGGGAGTGGCGGCGCCGAGTCCGAGCATTTGTGTCCAGATATCATCGGTTTGAACCTGAAGATGTATTCCTTTTCTGGATTCTATGCTATCCACTTCCAGAACTTCCAACAGCTATATGGGAAAAGGACAGGAGCGAAAGAAGTAGAGTAAACAGTGACTGACCTTGAATTCTACCATCTGTTCGTCGAGCTGCATCCAGATGCCACGAACATCCGTGTAGATGTTGTAGATAGCATAGAGTGAGACGAGCAAAGTGAATGTGGACAGGCACAGCGCACCGGCTGTCGCTTTCGAGACGCTCATCGCTGAGGGTACTGGGACGAGATGCAGCGCCTAACGGGCGCCTTTTGTAGCCGCCGCCACCACCAGCCTGACCCGTGTCAACCGCCTTTGTCCCTACGTTAACTGGTTACCGCGTCCGCATTTACGCGATATCTCTCCCAATCACTATCCCTTCTCAGAGCACGAGTGAAAGCTCTCAAGACTGCGGATCGAGGAATTGATCAATTC
>KN742784.1:4379-17067 GCA_000816745.1 Ancylostoma duodenale | reverse complement strand
CTGAACCCCGGCACCTTGTAAACTATTTGGCATAGCTTCGTTGAGCGGAGACGAGGTTGTTAAAGCTCCTTATTAAGCTGGCGTTTTTCGCATCAGCCTAATAAATACCTTTAAAAGGGCCAAAAGACAAAAATGAAGAATATTTTCGATTAAACAACAAGCGCTCTCTGCAACGAGTGCCTCGATCGGAGCGGACATCCGTACAACGATGGCTACAAAAGGATGCTTCATCAGTACATGCGATTTGTTGTTTATGGTGGTTTCAAAATGATGACATAATATCTAGAGATTAAGGAGACATTTTTTCGGGCTTCTATTGTAAATTTGAATTCCATGTGATGTAGTGGTAAGGATGGGTAATGCTGTAAATAAATATCTACTCAAAAAATGACAGATTAGCCGAGGATTTCCTACATTATCCCATCACACCAAGACATCTATCAAATCATGTTTAGTTACCACAGACTAGTAATTGAGCGGTGAAGCACTGAACAGTTTGCTAACTGGTATCTGTTTCTACGTGTTATCATTCATGATATAATAATACAATAGTTTTATATAATCACCCAGTCTTAGTAACCAACTGGATTGTTGACGTCACTGGTCTCTGGATTCAAGGTGTTCATAGCGGCGTGCACAATTCCGGTTAATTCATTTTCACCTTTCATGTAATGTGCCGCCATAACAACCCGATCGTTTGCTTCGAAATCGCTCCTATCGATAGCGCTACATTTGAGTTTGTACTTCTCATGGAGATCCTTTATATGTACCTGAAAATTTGAGTTATCACAACTCACAGTTATTCACGGCTATAGAAGATTTGGGTATGAAGCCAAGTTCTTGTGCGCTTTCAATTGCAAATCCTCTGCTCAGTTGTTTTGCCAAATTACTTTAAATGCATTCAAAAGCATTTCCTTACTTCTCAGGAATGATTAAATCTTTGGCTGCGAACCTGGGAAAATGATTGTCAAGATGAAGAAAACAATTTCATGTGCACTCAGTCGACGTTTAAGGAGCTCCGCAGCTGTTCATAGAAGCAACATCGATCGAATGTGACGATGTTAGAGAACCTCCTTCTCAAGCTCCAGGAGAGCTGTCTTGGCAGTGTTTATCGTGAGACGTCTGCCTAACAGGTTTGCCCTACGTATATAAGTATTTCCTGCTATAGAGTTTACTAGCTGCCGTACCCGGCTCCGCTCGGATGTTTTACTGCCCCGGCTATCTCACACTCTTGAGACCAATTGCCATTGCCGATAAATTCATTAGAATGCCCATAATTTTGGTGATCAGCATATTAGCGAGTCTCAAGTGACCATCTTCCACCGACCTTTAAGCAATAATTCAGCAAAGTTATTTCGATGAAACCTAATCGATGTATCCCTGCGAAATGATTGTCATATTCATAATCAGTGCATTAAAGGCAGCACTCACGGAAATTCTCACCTCTGAAATGAGTTGCTTACCATGTAGCCGCCCGCTGGACAATCGCAACAGTAAGTTGAACACCTTGAATGGCCGCCTACCTGCGAAGATACTGCCGTGGACACATCTGCCGCTATGGACATTAAGGTTTCGTCGCGCCAGCTAACGCCGTTGACAGGGCGTGCGCACGCGGTTCAGCGGACGCTTGTTCATGGGTTTCGCACCATTTGCAGGGTTTCGTGGCGGGACCCATCCTGGAAGGCTCGTCCGCGCTGTGAACACACATGATATACCGACAACATTTACTGTGTTTTTCGCATGTTTCACGCTACTTGGTCGTGGTCAATGAGTTCACCGTCCCTGAAAACCCCGATATACCGCGAAATCTTCAACCCAAAAAGTTCCGTGAGTGCTGCCTTTAACGAACCCCAGTAGACAAATCTCCACTGCCCCATGGAGTAGAAAAGCGAAAAATAAATAAAACCGATGAGTTAGTATTTCGCGCAAAACTGTTATCACATTCGTGTTCAGCGTACAGGGAAACCATAGTAGGCATGTTCTTGCCTGCCCCCGAGAGAGAATGGAAAATCCATAAAATCAGTAAATCGATGTTTCGTGCAAAGTGGTTGCCATATTCGTGTCCAGCGTATTCAGAAACCCCAGTAGACATGTCCTTATCGCCCCACTTGCTAGAAAATCGAAAAATCAATAAAATCAATAAATCGATGTTTCGTGCAAATTGGTTATCATATTCGTATTCAGCGTATTGAGGAACCCCAGGAGACATGTCCCTACCAACCCCTGGGCAAAAATAGCGAAAAATCAATAAAATCGAATAATCGATAAATCAATCAATAATCCCAGATGCAAAGTAGCCTATAACCTCCGCAGGCCCGCGAAGGATGTGAATGCAAAATTTGGTCCGGATCGGTTCACCCTCCGCGATTTCTATTCATTACATACACACACACATACATACATACAGACTTTCACTTTTATATATACAGATTCACACGCTAATCTTACGGCTTCACTCATTGTACATTTCAACTCTATCGGCTCCCTGACAATCATCTAATTTGGGTGATTGGTCGGAGCAATACTGTTTTCAAGAGAGCGAGGGCTTCTAAGATCGCAAAACAACTTCAAGCGCATTCTATAGATATATTCATTTGAGACACAGATATGTATTTCGTTTTGTTTTTTCAAGTAGATCCAACAGCATAAATGATGAATGTGTCCGAATAATATGAACAGAAGAGAGAAAATTGAGGACTAACCTCGTACCGAAAACTGGTTAATTACCTTGTTATCGCAGAAAAAATTTCCGGTGCGAATGTCATAAAACGCTGACGGTGCCTTCACAGCATCATGTACAGATTCTCCAAATAGCAGCATTCGGAGGGCAACGGAAGAGACTGCCTCTACCGTTCTGACTGAACCGGAGGCTGTTATGATGTGGGTAATCTGAAAAGCATAATTTGAAAACATTTAGATTCTGTGTATGATCAGTCGTGATCAGTCATCAGATGTATGTGTGTGTATGTGTGTACGTGTGTATGTGTGTATGTGTGTATGTGTGTATGTGTGTATGTGTGTATGTGTGTATGTGTGTATGTGTGTATGTGCGTATGTGTGTATGTGTGTATATGTGTATGTGTGTGTTGTGCGTGTGTGGTCCAGAAATCCAGAAATGAACAAAAAGAATAAGTGTCTGCCAATAACAACTCAGGCACTTTTAGGGGACCAGCCGCTGACCTAAATCTGACGGGCCGCGTAAGGGATGAAAATTGGTCAGCAATTGGGTGCGCGGGCGGTCAGCTTTTGATTGAAAACGGACAAGCCACGCACCCAGTGGGGCCGCGGGCTTTTGAATGCTCCAGGCAGCTCTCATACTCGTTGCTTTCTACTCCACTAGATTCCTACGCTTACAGACACATAATACACATCACATTTAGATTCAGGTTTATTTTATATTAATCATTACTTTATATTCCAACAGATCTTCCTATACAAACGAGCAGTCCTAATATGGAAATTTTGCCTTCCGAGTGTAGAATTGCATCAATGGTAGGCTTTTCGTTCTTCATACTTTGCCTCTTGGTATCTGTAAAATATAGCAGCTTAACTGAAATAAAAATTGTCAAATCGGGCGTTTCCTAGGAGGTACTGGTCTTATAGTGAGCCTGTGAGCCTCGAAGGCAGTGTCTCAATTCGAAAATCGTTTTCGAGATTTGTATAGTAATACAATCTTGATGAACAGCAAAGAATAACTTCTTTTTTAACAGCTTTTGATTTCTGAATTTCACGGTCGAGTGTGGGAAATGATCGATAGCTCATCAAAAATGAACAGTAATTACTGTGGTGTTTTACATGGTGGAACGCTTTCGGTTTATACCCTAAAAACGGGCTGCTGGTACAAGCTGCTATTATTGCGCCCCGTAGAAAAGTTTTTTCTGCCATTTCGGGGTACTTCAAGCATATTACCGGGGTCAGCGCGTCGAGTTGGTCCAGAATCTGTTAACATCTCGAGATTGAAGCGAGGTTAGACATTGCCTTCGAATTAAATACTCACCATGCATGAGTGTTTTCTTTGTAAAGAAGCTCGACAAGAATAGAGGTTAGGGAGCTTAACAAATATTTTTTCCATCGAACCTGAGAACAAATTAAGTATGAACTAGTTCATCATGCTATAGATCCCATTACCTCACCTACATACGAAGCTCTGGAACGAGCACAGTTCCTGCAAAGCCGACGTAACAGAACGAAATTCGTGAGAAAGTTTGAACACTGCACAGTCATGAGCGTTTCATACGGCAAGAATGAAACACCACCCCCATCTTTGAAAGAATGATAGTTATTATCATAGCTGCTCCGCCCGCAAAATAGGTAGCGCGGACGATCCGTGAGATAAGCATGGGTGCGCAGCTGGTCAGCTAGGATAAAAAGGGGTGCGCGGCTGGTCTTCTAAGATAATAAGGGGTGAGCGGGCGGTCCCTTGTAATAAAGAAGGGTGCGTGGGCGGTCCCTTATAATAAAGAAGGGTGCGCGGGTGGTCCCCTAAAAGTGCCTGAGAAGTGAGCCTTCGCCTTTTGTATCGTTATGTGTGCTATAAACTGTAGATATCATCTATCGCGGATGATGCGGCATTGTTCACTTGTCCGCAACAACAGTCACGATTGGTGCGGACTCATCCGCAACAATGGTGGATTCAGAGTGGGTTCATCTTTTATCCCGGGTGCTTTTCGAGGTAGTGAACTTGAGAAAAGGTTGAGAACTAGCAGAAGAGGAAGAGATGTTAGGTAGTCTGGAAGACAAATTAAAACGGTGAATCATTTTCAGGTCCCTGAAAACGACGACCTAGTCGAAAAATCGGGCAAAAGGATAAATCTTCCCACCCAACAGACCTGGTTGGCGTATAAATAGTGAAAAGATTATAGACATGCAACTCATTCATCTAAAGTTATTAATATTGACAAAAAAATTGATATTAACATGCAATAACTTTTTTCATTGGATCCACACGGAAGCGTAATGTTTGAATCAGATAATGCCAAGTAGAGTCTACCTTTTCATTTATATCCTCATCATCTTCAGTTATAATGATTTCCGCCGCAGCAATATATTTTTTGGAAATATTCTTTTGTCCGAATACGTCAAAGAAGTCGTAATCTCCTTTCCCATAATTCTGGCGGTGCTCGCTGAATCTGAAATTTCCGGATAATCACACCTTCCTTACCACAGAACAAACCGGTGTAAAGTGGTTACCTGGAGTTGTGAACAAAGTAGCAGTAATCGTCTTCCTTAGGTAGCCTTGTGACATCGTCAAACCTAGAATCGCCTGCTACCAGTGGCGGATGCAGGGGGGGGGGGGCGGGGGGGCCCCCCCCCCCCGAGAATGGGTCGCCAAATTTTCGAAATTACATTTCAATACAAATGAAAATCTTGTATTAGTTTATTTTTATTATTTTATTTTTATATTTTTCATATAATTTTTACTATATATTTATTGTTATAATCATTATTTTTATTAGTTTTATTTTCCGTCTGGGTCCCTAAAACGGCGGAGACCCCACTTTTCTTCCCACGCCCCCCTCCCGCCCACTTTCTGCGTCCGCCACTGCCTGCTACTACTACATTTCCTTTATGAAACGCTGAATGGAATGTATTAACCTCCGGATATCGAGCATCTTTGAATCTACTTTGGCGCCTTTTGCACACATGATGACATCTACCCCAGTACCGAACGCCACGATGAAATTGTTCAACACTACTTTGTTTCCACTATTTTTCCAATGATCCACAGTGGATCTAGAGTGTTTCCACTATTTTTCCAGTGACCCACAGTGGATCTAGAGCTTTAATGGGGGCTGATGGACCCGAAAATGAACACATACTACCGGAAAGGCTGCTTTGTCTATTAGAGAACCAGAAAAATTACAAAAACTCACGCGTGCATGCTCACCTGAACCTGGCAATATGTGCTGTCAATCGAGTAGCCATCAGTTGCAACAGGGATATGGACTGCGGACTTGTTCCCCTATCGCTGACGGGGTGTTTGGCTATTTTCCCCAGTTGATGGAACATTTTCTCAGGTAACACCGGCTACCGCAGAAACATCTTCATTTTCTCAACTCGATCTCTTTCTTCTTAAGCGTTATTTATATTGCATCGGAATCCGATCCGGTCGGATAACTAAAGATACGTATCGATCATCGTTATCCGACGATAGATACGTATCTTTCGTTGTCCGACCGGATCGGACTCCGGTGCACTAGATATAAAGCTTTAGAGTACCCCAGACTTCGCCAGTTCAAAATGAGTCAAAATAAATTTGCGGTATAAGAAATAACACAAATAGAAACGATTGCCTTGGTACATCGCTTTGGATCACTTCTAAACGGAGATCATCGCTTCTGGTCGCCTGATCTTCTCCAGGATGTGCTCAAAATGAACTGGCGATGTGAGTGATAGCGTTAGTGGAAACGATGCCTATCGATCTCCACGTCCCACTGACTATCATCCTGATCACGTCTCGGTTCTCCACAATCGCTTTATCCATGTGGCGACCGCTGGCCGATCGCCACGATTGCTGGCGGTCATGGCGATCGGCAGCAAACTCCAATAAGCTTTAACAAATATGAAAGGCTTTCGATCCCGACTGGTGACCGACTTGCGCTTCTTTCCTTCAATACTGGGGACAAGCCTTCGGAGCTGTTCTCCGCGAATTCCTTTTGAAGCTGAAGAGGGGTCATACGTCAGATTCTAGACCGGCGAAACGGTTTTCGGCCCCCTCAAAGCGGGTCGCATAGTTGTTTCAGAGCGACATGTGGTAGCCACTGCTACCACCAATGCAGCTGTTGCCCGATTCACTGACACACTGTTACGGCTCTCTAATCATCACTACGTCACCACTTGCTAATTCTTTTCGAAATAGCCCTCACTGACGAAGCGCCCACCGTCAACCACTTAACGTGCCGTGGAGTTGTCACCCAACCCAACATTAATACATTCTCCGTCTGACGATGATGTTACGAATACATTTAAAGCTCAAACCTTTTGCAGAGGTTCACTCGTAATCCGCCAGCAGACGTCTTCTGATGGGGAACCAGACATGCACGTTCAGTTCATTTCCGCTTCAAAGCGGTGTCACCGTCTTTAGTGGACACCTTCGAAATGTTCTTGCGTTGTTGTAGCCTACTGTGACGGGTCAGCAGGCGTGGCATGAACGTCAGCACGTCGATGCACCCTTCGATAATGGCAGCATGGCTTCTTTCTTGACTGTTCTGTTTTGTAAGCACGTCCGAGGACAAACGTATTTTGAATGGGAGAGATGTAAGAGTTCAGTTAGTTCGGCTGAAGAACGAAAGATGTCGTTATCTGTGTCCAAATATGCCCATTTTAAACGTGCCGACTTTCGATTTAGGTGGAGACACTAAGATCAGTCAGCGAGAGGAATCTGACAGGAGATGTTGACGTGCCATACGCATGATGACATTGTCATGCTGTTATTCGGTTCATGTATGTTCGTTTTCGCAAAACCCCTTCTCCAACCTCCATGTCTCCACCTCCCTCCTTCTTGGTCGCTCCCTCCATATCCAGTCTACATATTAAGTTGAAAAAGTTCTGCAACACTTTTTAGTTCCATTTCTATTAGGTTGGTGCGGAATTAATTGCCGTTTTGGGTATGCACAAATAAATTCTTCTCTTTTGTGGAATTTGAACAATATCAAACCAACTTTTATGAATTTCTGAAAGGGTTTTTTCTCCTCTTTCAAATACCTCTCGAATATTTTGGCTAGCTCTTTTCAGTCCCTTTTTGTAGAGTCGCGAACAAATGATGAGCCGACGCGATTTCCGGGTGATCATGGTTAAAGACTTCAAACTCGATCACTTTAAACCGGAGGTGTCCGCTAATCTCGCATTTGTTTTATCTTGGAATCGCCTCCCAATGCACAGTGAGCTAGGGGTTTGCGAAGTTTTCTTCCTACAATTTCAAACTCAAATGCAATCAGGGTCGTAGTAGCGGGATGTTGTTGGACGATCAGGCGTTGAAGGCAGCCGTAGAATCTAAACCGGATCTTACCATTCGGACGATGAGAGCAGGGATGGACGCTCACTATACTACAGATTCAAAACATCTGACCTCAATCAACAAGGTAAGAAAGGTGTGGACGCGAATACCACACAATCTGACTGATGACCAGTGTCCTACCTAATCCGACATCTTTTCTAACTTAATTTTTCTTCCCAACACGACTAATTTCTAGACCATATAATTACAGTGGATGAAGATCGGCTTCCGTACGATAACCAGAAATGGGAATGTTTATGGGTGGAGACGTTTTCCCACTTCTAAGTTTCCTAAATCAGATCTTCTCTCAAGGGAGGTTGTGTTAGGAATGTGGTGGTGCTGTCAGGGTATGGCTCACTGTAGCCTCCTCCAAACTAGTTGGGCCTTGGCAGCAGAGTCTTAGGATTATAGTTTCGATTTGATATCCGAAGAGATGCTCTAGATTTGGTTAGCAGTGGTGAACAGGATCGGGTTTTACCCTACTCCGGGGTAGCACTAAACCTCTCACCTAAAAACTCACCCAGCAAAAACTGGCGCAGTAAGGCATTGAGGTTCTCATCCATTTTTCTCGTTTCTCAGACCTTTTTCTTCCTGAATATCACTTTTCCCGAGTACCAGATGCAAACCTGCGACAGCAGCAGACTGCTCATCTAGAGCATGCCGGAATAGCCTTCCAAAAGTTTTGAGATTTTTGCGATCTCAATTTCCACCGCGAAGGTATACCATTCTCACTATATTGTTAAGGAAGACTTAGCGAATCAAAAGGTCATTAAACTGTTGGAGATCGTTGCGTTTGAGCCAAGTTATAACACTTTGAACTGGAGGGCTCGTTTCGGCAATTAATTTCGCACCAACCTAATAGAACAAAAAAGCAGCTTGACAGGTGGGATCTTCTGTCGGTGTAAGGTAGTATGTTCTTGAAACTTTCAAGTGAAGGGCATACGAGGAAAGCATTATCAGTATCCAAGTAATAATGCCTTCGGCCAGACGAGTCTCACATCGCTCCTTTGTCCATTATGGTTTCCTGCAAGGACATCCTGTAAGAAGGGCCGACTCCAATATATGTGGTGCGTTTGAAGAGACCGTTATTTATCATAAGCCCTCTCAATGGTACCAGGGCTTCGAGTCTGACGAAATGATGCTTGGAAATCACTCACAGTCTGGACGTGCGTCGACCGTTAATAACGACGATTTACGAGACAACCTGAGGACGAGGTCAGATGACGACACTGCAAGTTGGCGAAGACACTCTGCTGCGACTATGCGATCGCCATCAAGCATTCTCGGTTTTAGCAACGTTCTCCGGACATGAATACCTCATGTGTTGTGCGAATCTGACAAGCCATGCCGAGTGATTCCACATGGGAAGGACTTTCTACAGGATATTGTAAGTGGGGGTGGATGCTTTGTCCTGTACGCGAAAAACGAACAGCAGCGCCGGTGGATTCCGTGTCCGGAATGGCTTCCAAAACATTCAAAAGCATACTCTCCCGAAAAGAGAGTTTTTCTTTGTTCTCGGTGGAGCCACAAGGAAAGCTTTACCAAGATTCCCTAATAGTGGCGTCATAATGACGATGGAGCTCTGCACTACCCAACCCTAGAAGTTGGCAGTGTTATCCGCGAAAAACGCACGAAACGAGCAAATGTTCATTTCCTGCAAGGTGATGCTCACGCGCAATTTGCAAACACAGGTCGTGAGAAGACCCAGAATCTCGGTTCGGGATCTCTGTCACCCCTATCGTATTCGCCACAATGACCCTGGTGGACTGTCACCTTTTTCTGACAATGCGCAACCATCTGTGGAAAATGAGGCCTGGAAATCAACAGAGACTCAAAAATGAGGTCTCTATGTATTTCGATCCACAGCCTCTTGCTAAAACGCAATCGAAAAGAGAAGCTACCCAAAAGATGAGCAAAGCTACCGCACAGTAATGGTAAATGTAGCATTGATTGAGATTTTGTTTTAATGAAGACAACCATTTCTAAAGAATTCGGTGTGAGTGCTGCAGAACTTTTTCATCAACCCAATAATAACATTTGTCAAAGAACTTCCCCAGAATTCCCCAGAACCAGTCCAACTAAATTAAAACGAGCCTGCGATAGAGGGGATAACAATGAAATGGTACGAATACTCAGTTTTCCCAACACATACTTTCTGGGAAATGGAATTGAAGAAAAAGAAAAGAAGTGCAAGTGTGGCGGATGTGTTGTAACTGAGTGCTCACCACCTATCCATAGAGAAGCGCTCTTGTAAGAGGTCTCATCGCGATTCTCAATCCAGAAATCTGCAGAAACCAATGGTAAGAATCAGTGGTAGACCGAAAAAATAAAAACACTTCGTCACACTTTCTTCTAAGACTAGCGCCCCTTCGGGACGCGAAAAGTGGGGTGGGGCAGCCCTTTGAGGTATGTGCAAAAGCTTCACACGTACGAAATGCTTGGAGAATTAACAGGTAAGCAAGAGTAATCATTATCTGACCTCAAATTTGAAATTCTCCTTATGAATTGAGTACATTCTACCAATCTGGCCGCCACGCCAACAGCGTTCTTCCAGTCTTCTCGTGATCCTAACCTTGCTTACAAATTCTTAACCACGCATCGTCACGTAAAGCTATGTTTCGATGCAATGATACTACCTATTGTTTTGTCACATTTTTTACAAACCTATGGACCCGTTATGCTAGCCACTCCCAAATCACGGAAATATCTTCCAGATGGCTTTAGCACCTGTAAACAATTCAGCGTAACCAATGCAGTGAGAATATTCATCTAAAATAATTCATGCTTAACGTCATTGAGATAGACCGGCTGAGCTTCTGCTTTCTCATACTGGGAGGAAGTAGAGGTGGTCAACTGAGAGAGAATGAGCGCATAGCGCACCCCTACTTTACCGGCATATGTGCATCTTGGCGTTTTCCCCATATTGAGCCAGGGCAGACATATTCTTTATTGACCCGTATCGTGGTGTTCTTTATTGTCACATCCGTATCCTGGCGTTTTCCCAACTAATGGGTCCCTTGCGAACGCAGTTTCCATCAATAGACCCGTATCGTGGCGTTTTCCCAGTACTGGGCCACGGCGAAGCCTTTCCACATCCATGGATCCGTATCTTGGTGTTTTCATCATTATCGGGCAAGGGCAGACCCATTTCCCATCACTGCACCCTAGTGGCGGGAGGGGGGCGTGGGAAAAGAAGTGGGGTCTGCTGTGTTGGGGACCCAGACAGAAAATAAAATTAATAAAAATATTAATTATGGTAATGAATAATTAATAAAAGTTATATTAAAAATAATAACAAAAATAAACAAATAAAAATAAACTGATACAAGATTTTTATTTGTATTGTAAAGTAATTTCGAAAATTTGGCGACCCATCCTCGGGGGGACGCCCCCCCCCGCACCCTCCCCCTTCCTGCGTCCGCCACTGGTGGACCCGTATCCTTGTGTATTCCCCACAAAAGGCCAGGGCCACCCCACTTTCCATCAGAGCACCCGTACCCTGGCGCTTTTCCCACCTATTGGGCCAGGGCAGACCCACTGTTTATTCGTGCAGCCATATCCTGGAGTTTTCCCAACTACTGAGCCCTGGCGAGCCTTTTCTCGATCGACACCTGTCCTGGTTATTTTTTGAACGTCGGGTCCCGGCACACTTGTCCGCCATCAGTGCATCCGCACTCCTTTTAAATTTCGAGAGTAATGGAAGAAAGTTAGGAAATATTCAGAAAGTTTGATCAGTTGCTTAACTGGTTTCAGAAAATGTTATAACAGCTTTTGATGGCGCGTTCTTCGTCCGTTCATCCTGTGTATTTGATTGTACTGCCCTTCTTAGAAACAAACGGATCCTCAAGCTGCTCATGGGACCTCAATGAGAGGTGCGCATAGAGCCTATCCCAAATGAGGAGAACGAGTGAATCGCTACGACCTCCATGCGTACATCTTTACGAGGTATGAATTAGTAATAAAGCTCCAGCAGAGGGGTTATTCTGCTCCGAACATTGCAGTAAACACTGTCTCGCTCGGAGGGCTCGAGACCGCTAGCACTTATGACGAAACATCGGCCGAATCCCCCGTCAGCTTCGCATCCTCGCGAGACACAGTCTATAGTTAAGCCTCACGACGAGCGCATGCGATCACGTGCTAGTCCCCCCTAACGCCTGCGCTCTAGAACATTTTGTTGCACTACCATGATTTATATAAGAGGATACAATAGGAGTTGCATCTGGGAGATTTCGTAACAATGTGAGGTGTAGCTCTCTACATGTGATAGAAGGGTATCCCTGTCTGCCTCGAACAGTAAAGGTGCGAGAACCTTGTGAGCTGTCCGAATGTGGCAACCAATTTAGGATGACAATGGCTGTTTCTCCACCTATGCAGAAAGGGTGTTCTGAGAACAGGGTCAAGCGTGATGATGATAGAAAGTCGACCCCCATACGACCCCCACCCCTCTCAGCCGCCAGAAATACGACCCCCCCCCCCTCCGTTTGATGCACAAATTTCGAGTGAGATGCGAAATGGGAACGAAAATGCAGACACTACTCGACTTCAAATTCAAACGCTAAAGCAGCAGTAGCAGTAGCCACCGCGTACACCGTCAAGGGTTCGATCCCCTCTATCCAGAATTTTTGCAAGAAGTTGAAATGTACGCGATTGGTGAATATCGCTCTGAAAGCATGAGTTTAGACTCACTCAAGC
>KN742714.1:0-11392 GCA_000816745.1 Ancylostoma duodenale | reverse complement strand
TGGGCAAAAACAGAAAAACAAACGAAATGTGTGAAAATCCTTCAGCTCGCTTGCAAGGACAATGACATTGCTGGCATTCATGTTTTCAGCTGCCCGGGAACAAAAGTCAACATTTCAAAGGTTCTTACTGAAAAAAGAGCTCAACACTGTCAGAGAGTCGTGAATTTTGTCTACTTGCTCACCAAATATGGTACGTCTTCCTTGTATATCAGTTGGTGGTCGAACTCCCTCTGGTATGGTCAGAAGTGCAAATCAACGAACAAATAGTGGAAAAGTGCAATCCGAACTGCTGTTATTTTCACATTTAGATCAATTCAAGTGATCCAAACCATATGATCATAATCTTTCTATTTCGATCCTTCTAAGTATCTGTTTCAGCCCAAAAGAAGCGATCGGAATCAATGTGCACAAAGTTCACCTGTACCGGAAGAACTATTAGGTTGGGCAATAAGTTCGTGCGGTTTTTCTGAGAATTCAGTGTATTTTCACGAAGTGGACCGGCTGCCCTAGGTTTTTCTAAAAGTTAATATCCGCAGTACTTCTTCTCCAAATCTAGAGCAATTCGTTGCGAAAAATCATCTCATAACTCTACGAACTGTGCGTACGGAAAAAGGTGAATCTTCCAGCCCAAAATCGACTCTCTAAAGCAAGCATCCACTTCTGCGCCGTTCCTCCAACAGTAGTGGCTACCATGGCTTCCACATAGACGCTGTTAACATACCCAGCAGCTTGAGCTACATTTGTTCCACTATTGTAGTGGAAAAGTTGGAGGTGTCGGAGATGTACGCTCTTGTCGAATTGGAGGGTCACATTTCCATGCGACAGAAAATGAGAAATGGCGGGAATTTGGGAAATTGGTTATAATATTTGTAAAGAGCGAAACAAGAGCTACAAGAACACCTATGAGAGGCTGTCGGAATTAGTTCAAATCCTCGTGAAAAACTGAGTTGAAAAAACCGCACGAACTTATTGCCCAACCCAATACATCGTATCACAAATTCTTTCTCTTCTCTGGAAAGGCAAAGGATTATCAAGGCATATGCACTGCGAATTACATCTACAGCCGAGGAAAAATGGAGTAAACGCAGACACTCAACACCTTGAAGAATTTGTGATTTTAGTTCTTATTTGGGTTTATGTAAGCTCTTAGCAGATGTTTTTTTATTTCCAGCAAGCTTTCGGCGATTATCGCCTTCGTCAGACCTTATCAATAGAAGTATTACAGTATCATCGATTGCTTTACAATATTCAGATAAGCGGAATAGGCGGATCTACCGTGTGGCAAGACGATAATGATGATTCTAACAACCGACACAGAGATGCTAATCTATAAAAGATGATCTTATTGACAAGAAATAGTACTGATGACTAAGAAGGACCTCACATTATTTTCCTCTCCAGCGTCTTTGTCAGATGACGATGGAGGACTCGGACCTCACCCCTGGCTGTTGGTGACAGAATGAAGAGAGAGTTGGGTCAGAGAGCGGAAAGATTGTCAAGGGTCCGGATCACGTAATCAGATGCAGTATCTCCTTTAACTCATCTCTGGTGTTAATCTCTGGCCCGTGCCTTCTTATTTCCTTGGCTTCCATTATTTTCCTCTCCAGCGTCTTTGTCAGATGACGATGGAGGACTCGGACCGTGAAGTCTGGAGGTTGTTCTCTCGTGTGTCTCAGGGTCCTGTGCTTTGAGAAGCTTTCTTTTGGGGAGGAAGCAGGGTTCATCAGTGCCCGTCTGTGTACATCCAGTCTTTTACGTAACGGTCGGATCGTTTCCCCAATATACTTTTCTCCGCATCCACTACATGTCAATAAGTATACCGTGCCTCGGAGCTCACATATCTTCTCTGCAGAACAATACCGACAATCAGCTCCGGGACATCTATTCTCGCAGATCCGGGTGGATGTGAGGAGTTCTTTTAACGTAGGAGGTGCGCGGAAGACAATCGTCATGGGTAGTCCAGAATCCTTTACAGCGTGACTCAATTTTCGGGCTGGACCATCACCCACATATGGGAGAACAAGTGCCATACCATCGTTTGTTGAATAAGGGAGCCATGCACCAGAATGTTTGAGGACGATGAATGTATGAGGACGATGACATTCACGTAGTGCGCATCCGGTCTTTGTAAAGGCAAATGTGGTGCGAAATCTGCTTAAAAGAAAGGATAAGCTATGCATAACACAACTGACGCGACGGTGGAAAACAGTTTTGCTTCCGTACTCGGACAAAACGGGTACCGTGCGGATCCTCCGGAGACATGGCTCCCTTATTCAACAAACGATGGTATGGCACTTGTTCTCCCATATGTGGGTGATGGTCCAGGCCAAAAACTGACTTACGCTGTAAAGGATTCTGGACTACCCATGAGGCTTGTCTTCCGCGCACCTCCTACGTTAAAAGAACTCCTCACATCCACCCGGATCTGCAAGAATAGATGTCCCGGAGCTGATTGTCGGTATTGTTCTGGAGAGGAGATATGTGAGCTCCGAGGCACGGTATACTTATTAACATGTAGTGAATGCGTATTGAAGAAACGATTCGACCGTTACGTAAAAGACTGGATGTACACAGACGGTCACTGATGAACCCTGCTTCCTACCCAAAAGAAAGCTTCTCAAAGCACAGGACCCTGAGACACACGAGGGAACTTACAATGGTACTAAAGAAAAAATTCCGCAACCTGCAGGAAAGCCGGGAATAGAGAAGTTGGGGGGGTGTCCTATAATTACGAAACGCACTTTACATAGCCTACACGTTCAAAGTGTATCGGATGCTTTCTGGTCCCTACTGAATATAAGGAAGAAATGATGTCTTCCCTCAAATTGGCGTCTTTCTTCTTAAGCCTGAAAATTGAGTAATTCAATAGTTCTGTGAAAACACGAGATCGTAGGTTGCAGAGGAAGGGAAGAGCTTTCAGAAGGTATAGAGCACTCACTGAAAAATGGCAATGGGGTGGAGAAAATCGTAACTGAAAAAAAGTGCAAGGACTTATATTGACACCTAATATAATACCTAGACCAACCTTAATAAGTTCCCTTGCATCGCAGAAAAATGGGCTGAAGGCCTGTAAAAATACAAAGATAATCAAATAAATGAGCTGCTATTGCAACAACGGCATACCCGACATTAAGCAACCGTCATAAGCAACTGTCACATATCAGTGCGTTTTTTAGGTTGCCGCATGTTGGCTCGAAATGTTCTTTGTTCAAGACCATCCTGATCTTGCGGCATTTGTTCGTAATACAATAGCCAACGCAAAGTTCCCATGATCTTTTGAGTAAGCGGCGCCTGCACGCCATTGCAAGCTCCAACTCACAAAGACGTTGCGCAGCTATCAAACGGACAGATATGAAATATTCATTAAAGGCTACTGTAACAACGGCAAACCCCAGCTTTAACCAACCGTCATAAGCAACCGAATGACCCCTGGCTGACCGGCCGTGCACTCCTCGGCTGCAGTTCGAGTCGCCGAGCACTGCGACTGGGAGGAGGAGCTCCCACAGTAGTGTGGGAAACCCAGCGATTCATCGCCAACTGTTGCTCGCCACGGCTTTGCATCATTCATCATGCGAGCAGTTGAACATATTGTTTTGACCTGTGGCCACCTCACGGCACGCGCCACCCGTCCCGAGCGGCCGTCATCATCTTCGCGTTGTTCAGTTTACCTTAGATATTGTTTGTATTCAGTGCTTTGGTAAAGGTGCTTGACTTCGATGTGGCCAGAGCGATGTGCTACGTGACACGGCAAAATGCTCTGTACCCGAATATTTTTGATTTTTTCCGAACTGATTATGCTAGTCGTTGGAATACTAATCGGTTCAAAATTCAATAAATTTAGTTAATATTCCAAGAACAAAGAACTGTGTGAGTCATTCGTTCTTCTGGCAGGGTTATCGCTGTGCTTTTCCTTCTATGAATATTTAATGGTATTTTTGAATTACCCGAAATCGAATATTCGAATGTCCCACATATCTCATGCATTGTTCGTCCAATACACTACTACATAGGAGCCCATTTGTTCTGAGAGAAAGCCTTATTCAACTAAAACATCTTGAATTTACTGAACTTTTTAGTAAAAAAAACGTGTACAGATTTATGCCTAAGAAGCCAAGTAGTTGGAAATATATAGGAAGTTTTCTCTGGATGCGGCGCAACTTCATAGCTTTTCGCCGACTCGTCATTCCTCCCTCCCAAATCCTTGGGAGAAATCTAACTTATCACGTTTTGAGGAAAAAAAACCTTGCAGAAAGTTGAAATTAATCTGTTTCATATCTCTCAGAGCAGAGTAGTTGTTAACAAACTTAGGGTAATTTATACTAGATGCGTGCGTGCGTCAGTCGCGCATCTAGTATAAATTACCCTAAGTTTGTTAACAAAAACCCTAGTCGCACGCATTTGCGAGGGATTTTTCATGAAGAGCGGTCAAGGCGGCATGCACATCCTCAATGAAAAGAACGTGCGGCCGTCGCGAGGCCGTAAACGCGTGCGTCTGAGTTGCGACTGCGATGCGACTGTGATGCGACTGAGTCCTATCCTTCATCATATAGACGCACGCGCGTCAGTTGCACGCATCCAGTATAAATTACCCTTTTCTGAAGTACGTTTACGCATTATCCTCCATCAGTATTACAACCTTATCCGTTTTTGTACCTCCTCACTTTTGTGTTCGCCTGTTTTCCTTGAAGACGTTGAACGTCTGCTGTTGTTGCGAAAATATTGTGAGTGAAGATACTCAGGTTTTCGTCTTGACAATACTATGAAGTACTCTGTGCTTATTACTTGTTTTTCAATGCATCCGATTTCGTATCAGCGCCTACTCCAGTGTAAGTAGATGATAAGTGTTGAATTTTATGTTTTCGCTCTCGTCGGCCAAGCTCATCCTACCGTACACTACCTCTCGCTTCACCAAGCTGCCGGGAGCAGCCGTGTCCCGCATTTCGCCATTAGCTTGTTGGAATGGGTGGAAGTTAATGAGTGCAATCAATATATGTCAGAAAATATCTCGGATAAACTGGGTCTGTGCCGACTAGGGTGGCCTATTCGAGTAGTGTTCGGGTAGTCATTCAAACGTTCGAATATAGGCAGAATTGAGGAGGATGTTGCCTCGAAAGAATCACACGAAAATGTCCTTCCAGCGTTTAGGGAACATAGGAATGAATATTCGATCGGATCGGATACACTCTAATGTTGACGTTTGTAGATGGGTAGCGATTGCAACCATGAAGAAATCGTTCATATTTCCTGTTTTCCGATGTCTCTAGCTTGATCTTTTTTCTACAAGCAGAGAATTGAACACTCAAATCACTTTTATTTCTGAATAATCGAAGCGCACAACGTTAGCGTCAGCACTGCACGACAACGTCTGAAAATTGCTCGCAACCTTTACAGGTGACATTTTATGTGGGTTCAGACCGGTCTTCCGACTTTTCCCATCTCCGATATATTTATCAAAAAGAAAACGGAGAGAAAATTCCTTTTGAATTCCTTCATCAGCTGTTATCTTCTTATTAGTCTGCCATTTTCTTCTTGGCTAACAGCTGAATTTTCATCTCGTATCCTAACTGTGTACGAATAAAATGGAGCCAATCACTTTGGCGTTCCTCGAAAACTATTAGAATTGATTTTGTTCTCAGCAGGTAAAGCTTTTTGAACAGGTTGAATAGGATTTCTCTCTTTTCTTTGCTTTTCCTCGCAAATGAGTGCAGAAAGAGCATGTTCCTTAGTTTAGAACCCGTATAAGGGTTACACAAAAGCACATACGGTATCCACACAGGGCAATACAAAAAGAACGAAGTTTTGACGTATTTGACGACTTTCCTGCATTTTCACAGCATTTCAGCTTCTATTCTATATGAAGGGTTTTTTATAGTTAACAATGTGTCACTGTGTAATGTATCCTGAAGTGAATAGGTCACTCACTATCAGTATACGAATGGCCATGCACATGGATTCATTCCGGATTTGTATGTTCAGCTGAATTTGCATAGACCTATTGCTGAAACCGCAATCGTATCCATTATTGATCGACATAACTTCCTCTTCTCTTACAGTCCATCTCTCACATGGCTTCCATATATATTGCAAAAACAGCATCGGATTTGATCATGTTCATGTATTCTTTCGGATCCCACTCAATATTCGCAGTGGTTGTTTGGATAAAAGTGCAATCGTGTCATTCAAAACTATCCAATTCTTTGTTTACTTCACAATGACTGTTTGACAAGTGACATTTCTTGCTAAAAGTTTTATCAATTCTGGGGCAAGAAATGGATCAGAATGAATAAATTGACCGGAGTGAACATTAGCTATGCATGAATGATGTCATTTTGTGGAACGATGAACCATTAGATAAAACCAATTCCATAGTTGGTCAACCACATCTGCGACGTAGATAAAGTGTTTGATAAACATTTGTGAAACTAGGGAATAACAACAAAATGCTCTCCCGATCAGTCTGTGCAGGGTGTATGTATCCTATTCTACCACATTCTGCCCACATCACCCGAGATTCTGTTCCGGAATTTGCGTAATCCGGATTAATGCAAAGCAGCTGACCTCAACTTCGAGACTGACAACACATATAAAATCCTCTAAAATACAATCCCACTGGAGGAAAGAAGTTAACCAATAGGTATTAGGTAGAAGGACTGTCCACCGCCGTCCCTTCCTTCCCCGAACTGTTATAATGTGCTAAACTTATTCGTCTATAAGAAAACTTGAGAATCTTCCTCTCCAAGAAAAAAACTCGAAAATCATAGGTTTTCTCGGGCCAGCTTCTATTTTTCTTCGCATTTTCTTCTCTTTCGCACACCTCGCCTGGAGTAAATGAATAGATCAAATAAAAAAATAAATGTCAACTGTGCTACTTGAAACTCCTAGTGTCTTTCTGTCCCAGAAAACTGGAACATTCAAAGGTAGTCAAAATGGGTACTGATTAAATTTTCACCATAATTTAGTCTTCGTATACCCTATTTACATCCTATTCCTGTTTTGCCACATACTGTCAAACAATATCGATGACATACACTTTCAATTTTCGCCGTTTTGCATCAACCCTTCCAGCAAAACATGCAAATATGCCTTAAAATCTTCTTGCATCAATAATTCGTTGCATCAATTTTAGTGCTTCTGGTGTGCTTACTTTATCCTTGCCAAAAAGCATCGATTTGGCCCGTACAGACGGATGCCTATTTCTATTATTTTGTTACTTTATTGAAATTTTTATTAACATTTTAATTACCTTGAAACTATTCTTTAACCACTCCATCCATGAATTCCGGGCATCTAACTGCGCTTTTTTTCTACAGAGACTCAATTTTTCATCTCGCCTGCAACCATCACTACTCCTTACCTATCCAAAATACACATATGCATTTCCGCATTACCCGAGTAAGTCAGCTATCAAAGCCTCTCCCTATTTTCAGTCAAAAGTAGTGGTACATCAACATCCCTACAAAATTTCACTGAGGGGCTAGTCAACCTAGGCGAGTCAATTAGTACGAGCAATAAAATCCATCTGCTCTTGGAAAGCAGCCCTCTCCGAGCATCACACAGTCTTTGTAGCCTGGAAAACTCACAAGTAATACGACCCTGCTCCAGCTTATTAATCCAGCGTGCATACAGCCACTTCCATTTTTCACCTGCCCTAGCATGGCGCTGTTTTAATTTGCCACGTCCTTTTTCCGTTTTCTTGTTGCCTTGGTTTTCGTTGTTTTTATAGTGTACATTACAATTCAGCGTAGAAACATCGAATCAAATCATCTTATTCGAATCAGTAGTGCACTAGTGGAGTGAGAAAGTACGTGAAAGTGATAGCGAAGCGTGCACTTCCCGGCAAATGCCAACGCAAAATTCGCCACTTCATCAAAAACTATTTCGTGGGATCTCTAGAGGTTTCGTAATATATTAGGTTGAAAAATAGGTTCGTGTGCTTTCCCATAGGCATCGAAACCATTTTTTGAAACATCATCAATCACAAACAGTCTGCTACATAGCTTTTTTCGTCTACTACATAAATATTGCTGCAAGAGACGGAAGAACTTCTCAATTACATAGATGTCTAAGAATCAGTTTCTTGTCCTCCTTAACAGCAACTCTGAGTCCCAACCTATGAAATTTATGTGGAAATATGTACGAAGTCTAGTGGAAGTTTCCAAAATTGTAAGCAATACCAGCACTGCGCAGGCATGTGCGTAGACTAGGTTGGAGTGAAAATCCTTCTCAACCGAGCTTCGCGATGGTATTGAGTATATGTGAGACTGGTGCAGGGGAGTCAGTACTAAATAGGATCACCCCATTTCGGTCCACAACAAGTTTTTCATGGAATCTGTCATTCGAGCTCAGAAATTATTGAAAATTAACATTAGTATTGCTTCTTCTTTGTATGTGTTGCTAACCCTAAGGGATAGTCTGAGCTCTGTAAGCCTTCCTCACTGAGGAGGTAAAGAGAGAAAAGACCCAAAAAATTTTTATTTCACCATTTCCTTTATATATCTGCACTCGTGCGTGTGCTAGCAAGGAAAAAAGCTGCGGTTCTATAAAATGAGAAAGATGATAGGTGCTGTATTAATACTTATGCAGTTCCCTGCTTCAGGATTGGTTCGATCAGCTTGGTCCCTTAAACGAAAGCAAAAAAGAGAAGAATAAATAATTGAATGCCAAATGTTCGGCACATAGCAACTACAACACAAAGTTTGTAATTATGCATGGGTGTTTGGAAGAACAAATTGAATTCGATTTTGAGCTTCTAATGAACGATTAAGGAGGATCAATAATTTGTTGATTCGAGAAATTCTGTTGTTCGATGAGGCAGAAAATTTGGTTGTTCGAATATTCGATGCACTCGATATCTGTCAAGAATTGACTAGACGAATATTCGAAGAAGGCTCCAATCACTAATGTAAGAAATTGTTCTTCGCCATTAAAACTATAAATTTGTCATGAATGGGAGCGATAGGTGACGTTCCTTCAATTTTGGTTCCCTAGCTCACAATTTGATTTATCTCATTATTGGAGCAACTTTGAGTGTACTTCAGAGAAAAAATGAGGAAATAGAATATTAACCTCTAACAATAGTGAATAAAATCAAGAACAGCTTGAAGTAGTAGCTGTGATGCCTTTCGCAACAGCTCCCTCATCGCTGCTTACCGTACCCCTCCTCCTCGCCACCCTCCTTCATTGTGCGTGTGTTCCGATCAATTTCAGTTGTGCTGTGTGAGTGGAGCTTGTTTTGGCAGAACTCCTGCTGCCCGCCCACTTCGACCTTATCGTCGTCTTTAGCGATCCTTTGTTCTGCGCCACAACAAAAGGCAGGGCTGGCTCGAAACAACTGCTCTACAAAATTTCGCACCTCCCCTCCCCCCCTGGCAGCGATGCCAGGCCGGCAACTGTTGAATATGATGATTTCGGCGCACTGAGGGGCGGCGCCTCCGAGGGAAATTAGTATGCCAGTGAGTTCGGAGCGCGAGGTCCAGTTTCGCTTTGCGGCTGTAAATCGCGCGTTTCCGAGGACGTCATGCCCGTATCTCCGTGCTCATCTTCGCGGATTCCATTATCACTGCTGGCGTGTGTTTGCATGAATAATACCTTCGTTCGGAGGAGGAGCGCGGCTCGGCTGACTACTTGGCTCATCGTCCTCGTTGTTTCGCACCGCCGTCGCTTATCCCATTCCCCGTCCCGTCGGCTCGTTTGCTGGTCGGCCGCAACGGCAAATTGGCATCGGAAGCGTTTGATTGGCGGTCGGAAAGGCAATTCGTGGAATTCCCATTCTTGCGTCCCGGATAACTCTGCACAATCCCAATACATTTATAACTTGCACCTTGTTCTGGGGTGTATGATAATTTTTTTGCTTAGGCATCGCTAAAACTATGTAGTAAGTCCGGAAAAATAGTCGATCCAGCAGTGATCTCATGCTCTGTAACTCAAGGAAGCACTCTGCCTATTTGCGAACCTTTGGGGTTGCTAGCTTCTAATCAGTTACTTCTGAATTTTCCTAAAGATTTAGTTATGAAATACCTTAGGCTGAACGTCGTCTTCTCCAACACGGTCAAATTCGACCATCGAGGTTTGACTTGTCACAAAATGTCCGCGAGAACTAATCTAAGCTACTTATCAAACAGGGTTTACCTCTAGGCCTTAGAATCTCTTAGGATCTAATTTGTTTTTGAAACCTAGCGACAAACTCCCCACAGCATCTTTTATCGGAATGAAACCTAAAGGCTCAACTTGACCATTACGGGCAAACCGAGGTTCGGCTTCTTGTCTTCTATAAGAATGTATAAAAACGAAGACAAATGAATTTCCACACACTTGCCATTTGTGAAATACAATTTTCGATGTTTCCTACTCAGAGGGTGGATTTCCAAAGCTGGCTGCAATTTCCCCCTTGAGAGGAGCGGCTTCGTTCGAGTTCTGCTTAATTGCCCGTGTTTTAGTGTGAAAATTTCATGCCAATAAATTTCTCGTTGCATCATTTTCCAGCAATTCATCAAAACGCGGCATGCCAATGGCTCTTTCGAAAGCTGGGTTCTGGATTTCAGAGCTACCAAATTTGCGCTTCGAACGTGTCCCGCTGCAAACCTAAGAAAAAAGAAGCCAGAGTTTTTTGCGGGGAAAAATTCCAGCAGATTTACATGGGTTTCATTTTCATCATTCATAAAGCTTTCGAAGGATAGCATTAGCAGAATGAACCTCGAAGACCACATCTGGGTTAATCAACAGACTGAATTTCAGTCTTAGGACATTTTTATGCAATGATCGGTCAAGCACTCCTCCCAACTAACTGCCGAAGAAGCCACTTGACATCCTGATTATCTGAAACCAACATCTTTGCACGCTTCATTTGTTGGAATTTGATTAGGCGCCCTTCAAACTTTCCATACTCGCTCGTGCGCGATGGATTGCCTACTCTAATGGATCATTTGTGCTAAACACCTGTGGCAGGATTCTTGAACATTCCTGGAGACATCCTGAGCTCCCTGCCTGTCCAGAGGGGATGAGTTTTTCAAATCAAAATTTCACATATCTTGTTATCTTCATCACTACTTTTTTATCGCTTATTGAGACCTCCTGCTTTGGCAAAGCATGAACTTCTTTATCGGGGAAGCTTGTCCACTTTGAAGATGGGTAGATCACTGGGTTTTTTGGAGGTTCATGAATTCCGAAACAGGAACACGCCTAAGCTGTTCTTTCTTTTCATTCATTTTCGGTACCCGCATAGTTAATAATGATTGAGTATTACATTTTTGTTCATACAGCCGTCCACTACATACTCCTATAATACCAAGCTGAAAGCACCAACGATAGCTACGATGTTTCTGTTTTTTATGAGTACTTTTGCTAGGATATCGAAAACAAATATGTTGTTCACTAATTTGTGAAATGGTCGAAA